>WBNM01008908.1:102932-127092 GCA_013399055.1 Ramphastos sulfuratus | reverse complement strand
TGATTCTATGTGTTCAGTGTTTTTTTTCCTGTACACCTTCAAATACACTTTTCTGCATTCCTCTCCCATTCAGCAAGAGTGCTTTTACTTTACTGCCTTTGAGAGTAAAATAATTTTTCTTCTGTCTGCTCTAAAAAAAACATAGACACCTGCTGACAGCAACGAGTGCATACATGCCCTAATGTTGGAGCCCACAGAGATGGATTAGAAGCCACCATATAAATTTGGAAGGCATCCTTACCCAGGGAAAACATGGTAATGATGTTGGGATTTCATCATGCACTGCAGTCCAAAGATGCATTCATCTACTTCTGCTATTAAAATGCTGATATTTTAACGAGAGTAAAAGGCTCAACATGGATTAGTGAGTGGAAGACTTCTAGCAGACTTCTAGACCATGCTGAAGGGGTCACTGCCAATATGGCAGTGGGAACACAAAGGATAACAGGGATAACTACACAAGCTATTACAACTCATCCTAAAGGAACTACTTCTTCTGCAGACTACAAGCAGAATATCTGTTTCACAAATCCTTACCCCCAAGTGTCTTGTCAACTATTGCTAGCACAGTTTTCAATCTCTAAACAAAAGGCTTGATCAAGAAGTGGCTATGCTTTGTGAGCTTCTATGTGTCTCCTGAAGTCACCTCTAGCACAGAAATATGCAGGGCTGTCTCTGGCAAAGAGCGAGTCAAATTCAGTCCTTGTGCTGCTTTGCTGATGACAGCGTCCCCAGGCAATCTCACCCTGAGTTTACTTCATAGAATCATAGAATTTTTTCTATTGGAAAAGACCATCCAGGCTTACCATCAACCTAAGACCATCATGGCCATTAAACCACGTCCCAAAGGGCCACATCTACACATTTCTTGAACATCTCCAGGGACAGTGACTCCACCACCTCCCTGAGCAACCTATTCCAAAGCCTGATCACTCTTTCAGTACATAATTTTTTCCTAATAGCCAATCTAAACCTCCCCTGGCACAGTTTCCTCTTATCCTATCACCTGATACTAAAAAGAACAGACTGACCTCCATCTCACTGCAACCTCCTTTCAGGTAGCTCTAGAGAACAATGAGGTCTCCCCTTAACCTCCTATTCTCCAGACTAAACATTCCCAGCTCCATCAGCTGCTCCTCATCACACTCACTCTCTAGACCCCTCACCAGCTTTGCTGCCCTTCTCTGGACACGCTCCTCAATGTTTTTGTTGTCGCGAGGAGCCCAAAAATGAGCACAGTGTTTGATGTGCAGCCTCACCAATCATAGAATGGTAAGGTTGGAAGGGACCTCAAGGATCATCTAGTTCTAACCCCCTGCCATAGGCAGAGACACCTCCCACTAGTACTAGTCCCCCTCGTCCNTGCTGGCCACACTGCTCTTGCTGCAGCCCAGCACTCGGTTGGCTGTCTGGGCTGCGTGCACACACTGCAGTCATGTGGGGCCTGACAATTTTCAAAGACAAAATAGATTCCCAGCTGTCCTTGACAGGGTCAAAGAATATCAGATATAGAAAACTATGAATGAAGATAAAGCCATGAGTTTTACAGCTGGTCAGCCTTCCCCTAGATCACCATTCCTCCACCCACACCAAAGGCACATTGAAGCTTCTCCTGTGACATGAGTAATACCTGGGAGGATGACTGGGAACTAGAGACAGAGGCCTGTGGTGTTGAGAAAACAGTGGAGAGGGTGAGGGTAGTGAGGCACTGGAACAGGTTGCCCAGGGAGGTTGTGGCTGCTCCCTCCCTGGAGGGTGGACGCGGCCTTGAGTGACCTGCACTAGTGGGAGGTGTCCCTGCCGATGGCAGGGGGTTGAACTGGATGATCTTTGAGGTCCCTTCCAACCTTAGCATTCTATGATTCTATGAAACAGAGGGAGCAGAAGGAAAGCACAGAAGATCTCTGAGAAGACCCTGTACCCCTGTAGATAGGCTAATCTTCAATCTCATGGCACTTTGGATTCAAAGCCCCCTAAGAATACGGGTAGAAAGGCAGCATCAAGGAAATTCTGCAGTTGGAACGTTGTTTCTTGTGCCCTGAGAGAGCAGCTCAAATGCCTTTTACTTCTACCTCACAACTAAAAAATTTCAGATACGAAGCAGCTCCATGCAATGGGCTAAAAATGGCATCAACTTCCACGGATCAAGTCTCAGGAATTATGTCTGCACTAACAAAATTCTGCAAAAAAATCCTGCTGGGGCATTTTCATGTCTATGAGTAGAGTCCCACTAAGCGAGACAGACTCTGTTATGATTCCTGTTACCTTGAATATTATGTAACTGCAGTCTGGGAGAGGATTTTATTGTTGAAAAATATTTCATGTTAGGAAAAACAAAAAAAGAAAAATTAAACTACTAATGTTCATCACAGAAGGAGGAAATCTGATCTAGTCACATTCTAGACAACAGAGAAAGGAGAAAAATACTGCGATTGAGTAAAGCCATGGTTTCATCAGATAAGAAAGGCAAAGCAACTGCAAAAGAAATCACTTGACTAAGTCCCATAAACTGAGAATGTGAGAAACATGGTGATCTCCAGCCAGGTTTTAGTGGACACAGTACACCTGGCACCCTTGCAAGCTAACTCAGCAAAGCTGCCTCTCAGTCAAGGCTATGGAACATGCAGAAAACTTCCCTTCGTGACACACCCTGCATCTGTTGCCTGGGAGTTGAGACATCAGCCTGGCTGCAATCCAGCACTTTTCATCTTGCTGACCTCTATTGGTTTCTGGCCTACCTGTTGAAACAGCACAGTCAGTACTGGCCCTGGGAAGAGAGGAAATTGTGCCCTGCAGTCATCTGGTTGCTATTGTTCCTCTTGGGTTTTGCCCACCCAGGGCAGAGATCTCTTTCAGGGTCACTGAGCTCACTGCACACTCATCATTGTACTTTACAGGGCTCTTTCTCATGTGGATCACTGACAGTTTTCAACAAAGATCTTCCAAGTCCACTCTGCCTAAAGGAGGTCATCAGCTGCCTTTGGCTAGAAGACCCCAGCCCTTTTCNCCCACACTGCTCTTGCTGCAGCCCAGCACACAGTTGCTGTCTGGGCTGCACTCACACTGCAGCCTCATCTTGAGCTTTTCACCAACCCAGACCCTCAGGTCCTTTTCCTCAGGGCTGCTCTCAGCCATTCCCCTCCCAGCCTGCAGTTGTGCCTGGGATTGTGCCTACTTGATGTATACCACAGTCTCTCCAGCCACGTACATCTAAGCACTCGGTCTCTCTCCAACCACCAAGCAGCAATCATGTTTCCCTGACATCTGTGTAGTCCTCAATGTCAAATAGCAACAGTTAATAACCTGGGATCTTCAGGCAAACAACAATGCAGATGGGAAATTAACCCCTGAACTTTGTGAACATTGCATTGCTCGTTTGGCAGGCCAAATCAAGGTGTATTGTGTGCTGAAAAGGATTTGTGTGAGTTTTCCTATCTTCTCAATTTCTTTTATAGTTAGCATGAGTGGGCTCTGTTGGCCACCAGCCCTTGCCTCAGACAGAACAGTGTTTCAGAACTGCAGGGTATGTGGACACATCTACCTACATATTTGTGTTACAAACATGCATACAATAGCCATGTTAACAGCAAAAATTGCTAACACAAGTCCCCTAAAGTCAACAAGGCTGTCTTGCAAATGGGATTGGTGGGTCACAGGCTGCAAATGTTACCCTTGTCACTCTGTAGAGAATGCAAGGCTTGAAGCATCCACCTTTCAGCTCCAAAAACATCATCCTGCCTCACGGGGGCTAGAAGGATGCCCTGGGGCTGCTGACAGTGGCAAGGAGCTTGAGTGATATTTTCAAGAATGTGCAGAGAGTGGCTTCTGCAGAGCCTTGTTGGAGATCAACAAAGATTTCAAAGGCAATCTCACAAGGTATTGAAATACCTTTTAATATGTGACTCTCCAGACAGGACATTTCTCACCTGATTTCAGCTGTCAAATAATTAGCTAAAATTTCATAATCATGATCTAGTCTTCCCCTGTTTAGAAGGTATCTAATGCCCATTAACTGTGAGGCTTTACATGGGACTGTTTCTTTGAAGACCAAAAACAATTGTGGAGGAAAGGAAGGGGAGGAAAGGAAGGGGAGGAAAGGAAGGGGAGGAAAGGAAGGGGAGGAAAGGAAGGGGAGGAAAGGAAGGGGAGGAAAGGAAGGGGAGGAAAGGAAGGGGAGGAAAGGAAGAGGAGGAAAGGAAGAGGAGGAAAGGAAATAAAAAGAAAAGAAAAAAGACAAGGAAAGAAAAAGAAAAGGCCTGACCAGACTGTACAAGTGCTCCAGGAACACTCTGGACTTCTCTCAAAGGATGCACTTTAAATTGTGCCAGCTTATACCAGCTTTGATTCAGGCCCACAGCCTGCAGCACATCTTCTCTCAAGTTTACACAACATCCAATGGTTTTGTAGGTTGCTGTTATTTGTTGAGTTGTGTGAAAACAGCTTTCCTTACCTGTGACTGTATTTGTGAGTTATAAGCATGGGTAATACTTCTCCCCACCCCCCACCCCAAGCATTAAATTAGTTACAAGTAGCAGCTCTCACAAACTTGCTGAAAAAAAAAAAGAAGTGGGATAGTTTCTGTGGGAGTATAAAATAGATTGGCCACTGTTATTCTAACAAGAGCATTAGTTCCACGGGCAAGAGAAATAAAGTGCTCATTCATTACCCAATTTGTGGTGACAGCCTAGTGAGATATCTCGTTTACATTCTGATAGCCCCTGTGAAATGAAATGAATTCCCACACAGTCACAAAAGGCCAAAGTTAGCATTTTCCTTCCAAAAAAAAAAAAAATTAAATAAACTCAAGTCTGTCTCTGGAGCAGATTGGCTGTAACCTTGAACTCTAAAGGAAATGAGAGGGAGAGAGAAAGAGCAAGGCACACATGGTAGGAGGGGGTGGGGTAAAGCTAATGGCACTAGGGATGGAAAATGTAGGCATTAAAAGCATTTCCTATTCTAAACAATGTGCAAAGTTAAAAATACCTCCTCTTGAGATTACCCTCAGCATAAATACTCACAATGGCTATTTATAGCTGTCTGCTAGCCTACAACAAAGATTTTTATTCCAACAAAGGAGCTGTATATGAATGCAGGACCTGTTTAAAGAACTAATAAAATGGAAACTAAACCACTCTTGCATCAGCAAGCCATTTTGGTATCTGTTTCCAGTGCAGGCTAAACATGGCTTGCTGGGGTGCTGACAATTGAGCAGGGAAGAAAAAAGCTCTTGGGACATTTTTCACAAGCCATTCTCATAAAGGTCAACACTTGAGCACTAGCAAGGTGAGGTGCTNCTGCAGGCTGCAGAGCCCCAACTCTCTCAGCCTGTCCTCACAGCAGAGCTGCTGCAGCCCTCTCAGCATCTTCGTGGCCTCCTCTGGACCTGCTCCAACACTTCCATGTCCTTCCTGTGCTGGGGGCTCCAGAACTGCACACAGTACTTCAGAAGGGGTCTGACAAGAGCAAAGGGTGAGAATCGCCTCCCTTGCCCTACTGGCCACACTTCTCAAATGAAGTGTGTGTGAGTTCAGCACATCCATGCATGCCTGAGGGCTCCCAGGAGCCTGGAGCTAGGATTGCCTGGAAGAATGCAGGGAGGGACTGTGCCGGAGCTCCTGAGTGAGCCAGGCACTGCGAGTATGATCCTGTGCCTCTGGGAAACCACCCGGGGCAGAGTTGTATGGCACAGTTTGCCAACAACTTGTCTCACAGGAGATGCTTTTAAAAGTTACTCCTTTTCCTAGTCTGTTCTACTTTTACATCTTTTCGTTATTGTTGGTCTTTGGGTGTGTGCTCTGAGAAATACAGGGGACAAATTTTATTTCCTAGAGAACAGAATCCAGAGCATCACACATCTTGAGAAAGGTGAAGGTGGCCTTGTGAAAGTGAGAAATCACTGGCTCACATGGAGAGCTTTGACCCCAGCCCTGTGAGTTCTGAGTGGTTTTGATACTTAAAACAGAATGGGAAGAGAGAAGGAGGGAAGGACAGGAATCCTATGTAGAACTTGAAAGAAAGAGAGGCTTGATCACTCCCAGTACTTACTAACATATTTTTACTGGCTTTGCTGCCATCAGCTTTGGAGTAGAGATGGGGAAGGAAATTAAAAGCAATTTGTTTGTTAGCTAATACACTTTTGAAATCTATGGAAGGCTTTGCTGAGATACATCATGATAGTAGATTGCAGGTAGCTTTTTCAGGGCAGGGTACACCTGTGATATGTACAGAGGAAGGGGCCTGTGACCCCACTACCTTTACAGGATAAAATGAATGTGTCCTCTTAGATGTGTCTAACACAGTGACCAACAGAACACTCTACTCCCCTCAGGAACTATATTCTTTCCTTTGATATTCTGATCTCTGGTAAGCAGTTGCATCTTGGAGTATGAAAATAGGTGAGAGATATCCTGCTTTATCCCCTTTCAGATCTCCCCTATAAAGCTTTTTTGTCACTGCAATTGCTGTGTCTGGGTCACACGTTCTAGTAACTCCACAGTTAATTAGCTGAGTTGTGACCACAGTTTGTGTTATCTGTAGCTGCCTGCCTGCATGTTCTGCTGCTTCTCTGTGAGCTGCACACTTCCTGTGTTAAGACTGCAAGAATTTTGGGCCACAGGCATTTCTCTTCAGCCTACAAACCCTATATGTATGATCAGAACTGCATGTCAAAGTGCCCTAAAGTCCAGGTAATGTGTATTTTTCATCTCAGCTTTTGTTTGGCTTCAGTTTGGCTACTTCAAGATTTGGATTAAAACCAACGTTTTAAACTAATGGTTTGGACTGAGTTACAATTAAAAAAAAAGTTAAATCTTTGTCATTGATTTCTAATTTGTAATTCCAGATAGTACTGAAACACAATGACCTGGAACACACCTAGCAGCAAAAGAGGAGTTGCTAAGCACAGTTTAGCTAACACAGAGGAAAGAAGCCAAGCACCAAAGCAATTCACATTGCAGTGGTGCATTTTTCAGTGATAACATCAACTCCTGTGCCCTCCACTAGAAATAGCATTTTGCCCTGCTCTCCAGCCCTCTCAGGACACACAGTTCACAGCTCAGTATTACAATGCCAGGCCTCCACTTTTACTTCTTAATGGAACAATTTATCACTTCAGAGAGCCTTGACCATCTGCAGAAAATCAGAGCTGCTCGTTCTTGCCTCACAGGAAATGTAGAACTTTCCCTCCTCCCCAGTTTCATTTGTAAAAAAGGGTTTGGGATAAACCTTTCCTGTTCTCATCACCCTGTTCTAGCTCCCCATCACTGACAGCTTCTACCAATACAGATTTTTCATGGAAAGGAAGTATAGAAGCATTTAAGTTCTATTTTAAAGTCCTATTTTTATTTTAAGGAATGAAATCTTGTCTGTAGAAGAAATAACTGACAGGAACCTTCGGCTGCCTGAAGATAAGCCTATTTTCATTTGTGTGTAACTCTTCATGGAAGCAGAGGAAAGCTAAAGCAGCAAAATAAGCTGTTTTGAGACATAAAATTTTAATGGTAGTTTAATCTATTGCACACAGTTTAGCAACATAATGAGGAGTCTATAAACCACACAAGTGCTACAGACTGACATCCATGTTTGAGTCATAGTATATGGTTGTAGACACAGCAACGACCATAGCTGGGTAGTACAGAACATTCTGTTCTACCAATGGCAACTCAGCAGCATCTACATCTGACTCTCATTCTTTCTGGTAGCCAGGGTTATGACTTTTGGAACAGGAAAATAACCATTATCCCACCCCTTTCCCAAATCCGGGGTCAAAAGCTCACTACTCCTAGCATGTTTAATTGATAAATAATGATGGAGAGTGGGGCTGAGAAAGAGGAAGGCTAGCAAATGGAGTTGAGTTCCATAAACAACATTTCTCCCCCCACACACACTTAATTTAATACCTTTACTATGTGTTCACAATGTTCACTAAACATACAGGCTGGACTTCCATGTTCCATTTCCTCAGCATAAGCAAGACTGCAGGCAGTTCTGTGTCTTTTGAGACTCATATCACTCTTTATCAAAGGGTGAAGTTGTGTTTGCTCTGGCTTTATGAGATGCCCAAAATACAGCTTGCAGGCAAACTGTGGAGCAGGCTGTTCTCTGCCTTAGAGAGATGATGTGGTCCTGTGGCTGAGACACAGCTTCCATTCCCAGGTCTGCCACTAAGTGATTAAAGATGGGGCTTGAGGTAAAATGTGTTGTCACAGCCTAAACCCGTGATGACAAAGGCACATTTACAAGAAATGGGGGCATGGTTCTGGTTTAAAAAAAAAAAAAAAAAGAGGAAGACAAAACCAGGGGAAAAAAAAAAATCTAATATAGCCATAGCTGCTATCCCAGATGGTGAATCCAGTTCACAAATGGAAGAAAAGCATCTTTAGTCTGGTATTGCTCCTGCCCTGTTTTTTGATTGCTTTCCCAAAAAAACTCAGCATCATGTTTGTTGATTTTGGCCAGAATAAGTCTCCAGATGTCTTCCATGTCCTTCTCTCACATAGGCGCTCAGCAACACATGTAAATGCCCTACCCACTGACCATTCAAGATGTGACTGAAGTTTGCACAGGCATTTAAAAGACCCTTTGGTCCACTCTTAAACAAAACCTGTATCAGGTGCAATCCCACCAAATCCAGTGAAAGAGGGCTAGAAGAAAATGTTGTTACTTCTTTTCAGCTCCTTGAAGTATTTACTGGAATGAAATCAGCTGCTCTGGAAAAATGCTATAGGCTATGCAAATCAGCTCATCATCTCCAGACCAGCCACTCAATGGCTAACAAGTCCAGATTATCAATTCCCTCAGCTAATCATCCTCCTTTGCCAGGGAAAATCAACACATTCACTGCAATATATCTGTACCAACATCTGAGACAACAGTGAGCAGCAGAGATAAGCAAAGCTTCCACCTCCAGTTTTCCACATACTAAAACGTAGGTGGAGTTCATATTAAATGTAATCAACAGAGGTGGGCCCAGCTCCAATCTAAAGACTTTAAAACTTATGGAGAAGGGTTCTTGAAGCCTGTCTCCAAAGCTTCTTTTCATGGCTTCTCCTTACGAAAAGGGCCAGCACAAAAATGATGGTGCTAAAAACTGTAGGCCTAGGTGATTTCTACAGCACTCCAAATTCTGCAGCTACAGCTGCAGCTTGGAAAAGAACTAATAAACAATTAGGCAAGCAAAAAGGAATCATACATCCCTTCTGATAGGTTTTTGGCTGTGCCACTGAGTTCCTCTTCACTCCCTAGTAGCAGTACATGTTACAAGGAAGATGCAGAATTATATACATTTATTAAACAACTTACAAGGTTTTGGATGGTCTGGTTATGAGGCTGTACGAAGCAGCTTCTTTTTTGAGAGGCACTACAGTGCTAAAGGAAGGAGTAGAACCAGTTAAAATGGCATCACTATTCCCATCATTTTCAGCTACCTTTCAAGCAGTGTCCTCTGGCCAAATTTCTTTGTCTTTATGCCCTTATGCTTACACCTTTACTGCACCTAAGGTTTAAAGAGTCTGAGTTGTAGCTAGCAGATAGATTGTCTTGTTTTATAACTTCTCATTTTAAATCCCTCTGCAACTCCGTTTATCCTGCCACATGGAATACCTCGAAGGTGCTATACAACACGAACCTGCAACCCAACCCCAGTAAAAGCTGATCACAGCTTGCATTTACAGAAGCATCATTCATATCAGAGGTGGTTTGCAAAATATAGAGACATGGGGACAAGGGGCAATGGGTTTAAACTGGCAGAGGGGAGATTGAAACAATGTTAGGAAGAAGTTCTTTCCAGTGAGGGTGGTGAGACACTGGCACAGGTTGGCCCAGGGAGGTTGTGGCTGCTCCCTCCCTGGAGGTGTTCAAGGCCAGGCTGGATGAGGCCTTGAGTGACCTGTGCTAGTGGGAGGTGTCCCTGCCTATGGCAGGGGGTTGGAACTAGATAATCTTTGGGGTCCCTTCCAACCTTACCATTCTATGATTCTATGTCTAGCAGACTGCAGTCACTACCCGAGTAAAAAGCAGCAGCCTACAAAATCAGGCACTCCAGTGGAGCAAGGAGAGATTTTAACTAAGAACACTCACTGTCACCCATAAAAGTGGCCCATTCTTTACCTCAAAGCAGTGAAGACCTCAACATTTGCCCCGTGTGATCTAAATAAAAGTCAACATTCAGGATATTTGTATTCAAAACAATCGCCTTGTATACAAATAGGCCAATTTGCAATGGGTTGGGTAGCTGCCGGATGTGGATAGAAAAGGAACACATGCTGTAAATTTCAGGGCTTGGTAATTAGAAAAGTCTGCCTGTTTCCCAAGCCTGCCTCTCTGTAGGTAGGACTAAAGGGCAACATTATGTCATTTCCCTTTGCGCAGGACTCCCTATTGACTCCCATAAAGAATTTGGCTTAAAAACTGATGACAGGGCACAGCCCAAGCTGAGGAAAGAATAAGCCATAAAAGAAGATGAGTTGGCAAGGGAAAAGTCATTCCTAGTCATCAAGACATCTTGAGTACAGGATAGATGATGTCTGCTGTCAGTTACATCAATCCCACAAATCCAGAGGCACTGCTAAATATGCACAACCACTGAAAAGAGGGTTCAGACTGAAAGGAGTGGAAGCAAGTCTTAAATCACAGAAGGGAACATCACACACAACAGCTACCAAGGTAAGATGCAGCCTGTTAAGTGGCTCCTCTGAGTTCAACTAGGGGGCGACCTCCCAGATCCATCCTGCATTAAAATATATTCACAAATGTTTCTATTTCAGAACCCTTCTGTTATCAGCAAGCACTGACAAGAGTTTAAAGGCTTTCATCAGCCAAACTGCACATTTTGTAATCTTTGCTCCAGTTCTGTGTATTTATGCCCCTTTATCTCTTCAAAGCAAGATTTTACACCTGGCAAAACCACACCACCAACAGACTGAGAAGCCACATTCCCTCCAAAGTCAGCATAACCACAAGCATGCAAGACCTATAATGATATCAAAGACAGTACATCAGGATCTCATTGCGAGCATGATGTGAGCACAATAGGTGAAATCAGGATGGAGCCAGTGAAGCGGTAGGAGAACAGATGATGGAAGTCAGACTTTCAAAATGGGAGTCACCAAAACAACACCTTTAAGTGCTTCTCTTCTCTCAGACAGTCAGAACTGGTGAACACAGTCAAAGTACTTAGAGAATCATAGAATGGTAAGGTTGGAAGGGACCTCAAGGATCATCCAGTTCCAAACCCCTGCCATAGGCAGGGACACCTCCCACTAGCACAGGTCACTCAAGGCCTCGTCCAACCTGGCCTTGAACACCTCCTGGGAGGGAGCAGGAACAACCTCCCTGGGCAACCTTGGACTCAATGATCTTAAAGGTCTTTTCCAACTGGAATGATTCTCTGATTCTGTGTGTACAGGAGATACATAAATTGAACGAAGACAATAATCTTCTAGGCAAACCAGAAAGGTTTGGGCACAATCAATAGGTCTGTAATCTAATTTGTGATTTACTGATTATTGTCAGATGGACAAATACAGTACCTAATACACCATGAAGGCAAAGAAGGTGAAGATGCTCAGAGGACTGCAGCAGCTCTGCTCTGAGGACAGGCTAAGAGAGTTGGGGCTCTGCAGCCTGGAGAAGAGAAGGCTTCCAGGGGACCTTAGAGTAGCCTTCCAGTATCTGAAGGGGCCTACGGGAAGGCTGGGGAGGGACTATTGACAAGGTCTGGCAATGACAGGACAAGGGGCAATGGGTTTGAACTGGCAGAAGGGAGATTGAAAGTGGACGTTAGGAGGAAGTTGTTTGCAGTGAGGGTGGTGAGACACTGGCACAGGTTGCCCAGGGAGGTTCTGGATGCTCCATCCCTGGAGGAGTTCAAGGCCAGGTTGGATGAGGCCTTGAGTGCCCTGTGCTAGTGGGAGGTGTCCCTGCCTATGGCAGGGGGTTGGAACCAGATGATCCTTGAGCTCCCTTCCAACCTTACCATTCTATGATTCTGATTCTATGATTTTACTTATCATTATTTACTAGGGAGAATTTCCTCATAGCATATTAACCACCAATATATTCCTTCTCTTTGGAGATTGAAATGACTTATCTGTCCAATGAAAAATTTTACTGATGAATAAGACAATATTCCTGAAAGAACCCTTGCAATCCTCCAGTATAAAATGATTACATGAAAGAAAAGACTGACCAGTTTGTATAAGAGAGAAAAGGGAAAGGGGCAGTTAAACTTTTTTCCTTAAATTCATCTTGTGGCATTCCAGCACAATCACTCCACCCATAGCAACTCATTGATGTCATTAGTACCTTATCCCATCTTGTTGGGAGAATGAAAAGCCAAATTCATGAGCATGATGTGAGAATTTGCCCTTGGTATCACTGTGGGATGACCCAAACCCTAAAACTCTATCGAGGAGTGTATTAGGAGCACTTTACAAAATACCAGTCCAGCACACATAGTCTGTACATGCTGTTCACCAATCCTGTAACCACAGTGAGCAGGGCAATAATATCAATACAGAATGCACAGCCCTTCCAGCTCTGCTTTTCCTCTCCTTTTTTCTACTCCCCTACCTGACTATTTTTCCCTCCTGCTCAGAGCAGAGTGACCATGTGGCACCAGACACACGGTGCAGCTACTCACAAAGTAAGCTGCACTGGGAAGCATTTTTGTTATCTGTGTTGCTGACCTTCAGAGGAATACCCCACAGTGCAGGCTGGACCATAAAAGGAATTCATGTGTAGCCACTGTTTAGAGAAGTCATCTCCCTGTCTTTCCCAGATATGGCACTGCCTTATTAAGACACTGAAGTAATAACTGCCGGAGAATCTCAGGAATGTTCTGAGCAACAGCACCCAGAAAAAGCTCATCCTTTAGTATGTGCTGGAGATGAACTTTTAAAAAGCTGGGAGGACTGTGCAGCTTAGCAGTTCCAGGTTAATAAAAGACACTAAAGAAACTACAATTGTGCTATTACTGTGGAAACAGATATATGATTTCCACCCCCTAGCCCCCCACCCTCTTTCAATCCAGTCATAAAAGTTTTGTGCATGAGGAAAAGGCAGAACATCAGACTAGATTTTGAGAACTTCATCTGGAGGGATGGCCTGAGGTACCATAGGAGTACAATGCTATAATCATCCCAGGAAGGGGCATAAGGACAAAAATCATTTGTATATGAGTGATCAGAAGGACTTCCCCCTCCAGTCTCCACTGATGTGCTCTGTTCCTCTCACAAAATGATGCAGGAGAGGAGGCTCTTTCTCTAGCTGCTGACTTTCTAACTGTAAGCAGTTTAGTGAAAATCTGAGAGGTATTTTTCTCTGAAAGATGTTGGAGTTCACACAAACATAAATTTATGAGGTTTCCCTTTTTTCACCCAAAGGTCAATTTCACTAAAAATTTCTTTATATCACCTCCTCCTTTTTCCTCTATTTCTCTATGTTGCCCAGGGAGGTTGTTCCTGCTCCCTCCCTGGAGGTGTCCAAGGCCAGGTTGGACAAAGCCTTGAGTGACCTGTACCAGTGGGAGGTGTCCCTGCCTATGGCAGGGGGTTGGAATTAGATGATCTTTGATGTCCCTTCCAACCTTACCATTCTGTGATTCTATTAGAAGATACAGATGGAAAAAAAGTTGAATCCTTTATATTAAGGAAGTATTCTTCTCTGAGGCCAACTTCACACCAACTTCTCATCACAGTATTGTTATGACGCATTTCAGAAACACCCAGAATTGATATGCAGAGGATCTGATGTTCTCCTTATTGCTAGAGAGCTGGCAGATTTATATTCTTTATATGGCATAGGCCATACTTAAATGGCAGATATTTGTTAATAAACAAAACCAGCTTGCTTCTGGAGGCACTGACTGCTTGCTGAAGTCAGAAATTTGCTGAGCAAACACATACATACAACCATGTTTCTGAGAATCAAGCTTTTATACACAGCAACTCCACTTGTAGTAAGAAGCTGTTAGTCTTATGAACAAGTGTATATGTTTTCAGCCACTCATGCAGAGCTTTTTTTCCACTTTAAAATTGATGTTTCTCAGATTTTCCTTCCTAGTCTCTCTCTCTCTTCATCTTTGCAGGATACTCTACTGAAAAAGCTAAATGCCCAAGCTATTACAGTAATCCAGCTACCAGGAATAACTGTAGCCATTTGCTGTCTCTGTAGTGATTCACAAGGTCCTGAGCTCTCTGTTTCTTGACGTGTGGTCAGTAGCAGTTGGTGGATGTATGTTACATCTAATACCAGCCTTTCCCTGGTCTATACCTGACCTCATTTCTGACCTGTAGAAAAGGACTTGGGCATACTGATGGATGAGAAGATTTACATGTACCAACGACATGCAGTTGCAGCCCAGAAGGTCAGTGGCATCCTGGGTTGCATCAAAAGAAGCATGGCAAGCAGATTGAGAGAGATGATTCTAACACTCTGCTCTGGTGAGTCTCCATCTGGACTGTTGTACTCATCTCTGAGTCCTCAACCCAAGAAGGACATGGACCTGATGAAGAGGGTCCAAAGAAGGACCACAAAGAGGGTCAGAGGGCTGCAGCACCTCTCTTACAAAGACAAGCTGAGGGAGTTGGGGTTGTTCATTCTGAAGAGAAGGCTCCAGGAAGATCTTACAGAGGCCTTCAAGTACCTGAAGGGGTCTATAGAACAGCTGGAGAGGACCTTTTCAGAAGGGTGTGTGGCAACAGGTTGAAGGGCAATGGTATCAAGCTAGAGCAAATCTAGCTTTGATCAAGCTAGAGATTCATATTAGATATTAGGAAGAAGTTCTTTAGTAGGAAGAAGTTCTTCAGTATGGCAGGGGGTTGGAACTAGATGATCCTTGAGGTCCCTTCCAACCCTACCATTCTATGATTCTATGAGGGTCCAGGAGTTCAGAGTCAATGCACCTCACCACAAAGGCTTTGTCCATACACAGATGCTGCAGAAGCTTACCTCAAACCTAGTCTGAAACCAAACACATAAAATCTATGCAAATCTCTCAGTCCAAATGTGAATGAGCTTACCCTCCCATACTGCTTAACAACAAGAAGACACCTTCCTTGGCACGAGGCTCAGCTGACAAGCAGTAAATCAAGTTATGGTAATTTGGTTACTTTCCACTATGTGCATTTAATTGACTTAAAAAATTTACTGTGACATACATCAGGCTTAGATCCCTCAAAGAAGGGAATGCTTGTTCAAGTCAGTCAGTTCAAACATCAGTAGACAAGTCATCTGGTGCTGGTGGAAAAGAGAAGCAACTTAGCAAAACCTCTGAAGAAGCCTTGCTTTTGGGTACCAATTTTCAGCACCTCAGCACAAGAACTCAGTCTGCCTGGAAGGTAACCATTTGCTAGAGCAGTCCTTTTTGTTGGTTTAAATAATGTCCACATTGAAATGGGTCACAAGCTACCTTAAATGAAACCAAGGCATATGCTCAGCAAATATAAAAGGAAAGCAACTTGAAAAAAATATATTAAAACCAATACAAACCACAAAGACAGGCACAACTAGCTGTTGAGTTACAGCTTTCCCTTGATTTCCTATGTTAGCATGACAAACATGCTGGCTTTTCTTCAACAGGCTATCCACCAAAGACCCTTAAAAAGCAAATTTATTTACTCAAACCAACAGGTTCTGATATAACAGGGAGAAAGGCAACATCTATTTACATTTTCTTAATGTCAACCAAGATGAGGCTAACCTTTAACTGCAAAATCCACTACTCACTGGTTTGTACTTTCCAATAAGCAAAAAGAAAAGCATTCTGCTTACTTTTCTGCTTCCTGTCACCCTTGCTTGCTCCCCAGGAAGAGAAGGGCTCAGTTGCAAGGCTGACACAAGTACTGCTCAGTCTAATTTATAGCCCTTTCACTTCTGTTAAGCTGACCCTCTGGCCACACTGCATGCCAGTGTGCTCAGGGACTATGCCGTCACCAGACTTCTAGCTGCCCACTGACTTTATTTCTGGACAGATAAATTCTGTGCACAGCTGAAATTCAACAANGATCTTTGAGGTCCCTTCCAACCTTATGATTCTATGACTCTATGATTCTGTGAATTAAGTGGCCCAGGAAGCACAGCCACCTGATTCTATGAAAGACCTTGATCACACAAGGCCAATCTGCTCACAAGGAGGATTTTCTCTGGTTAGCATGAGCTAGTACTACGGTTACGATAAGAGAGAGGGGGAAAAAAAAAAAAAAAGCAAGCTGCTAATAAACATTTATCTTCAGTAATTAAAGCTCTGTTTAAAGGCATAGGGCCAAAAATGCAGGACCTAATTTACCAAAATAGCAAGTTGAAATTGATTTGGAGTTTAATTTGCAAATCACATTTTTCTTTGAACTGAGCTGTGCAAAAGTAACTCTGCCCAGGTTGCCAGCAATTTAATGGTATTTACATACTGAGCTTACTCGTGTGTTACACTTGTGAGCATCTGCCTACATTTAATCTATGATCCTTACAAAAGTAACTGGCCTCTGTTTTATAAAGGGAACTCTAATCTGGTTATTATGGTTTGATNGGACTGGCTCCAGCAGTTCCATGTCCTTCCTGTGCTGGGGGCTCCAGAACTGCACACAGGACTCCAGGTGGGGTGTGAGGAGAGCAGAGCAAAGGGGCAGAATCCCCTCCCTTGCCCTGCTGCTCACACTGCCCTTGTTGCAGCCCAGCACACAGTTGCTGTCTGGGCTGCACTCACACTGCAGGCTCATGTTGAGCTTTTCATGACCCCAGACCCCCAGGTAGAACCAAGTATTGAATTTCCTTCATTCTGGAATGGTTAAGGACAGTGTCTTTGCTCTCTGCTATAATAAGTTACCTGTAGGTAACCTACATGAAAGGCTGATGTGCTCCTTGCCAAGTCAGAGAAAATGGTGCTGGGAAAATTGAGGTGTTGTGTCTCTTCAAGGAACATCCATACCTATGGTTACAGGCAGCTCCACCCCTTCTCAAACCTTAAGCCAGTGTTCCACTAAGGTAGCCTTTCGCATTTCAAGTTTCTGAAGTTTGTGTCCCTTCCCCTTCCTCAGCTTTTTATTGCTGATCAATAGCTCACATGGTATGGAATAGCCCTTCAGTCAGCTATCCTGGCTGTGTCCCCTCCCAGCTTCTTGTGCACCTCCAGTTCACTCACTGGCAGAGCAAAGTGAGAAGCAGCAAAAGCCTTGATGCTGTGTGAGTGCTGCTCAACGAAAACCTAAATCATCTTTGTATTACCTTCACTGTTTTCAGCACAAATCCAAAACATAGCTTCATACTAACTACTAAGAAGAAAATTATCTCAGCTCAAAACTGTTTAATATCTGCCACTCTACACCACAGATAACTCCACTGTAGGAATAAGAAGCAGTTTCAAAAGCTACTTGTTGTCACTCAGCATTGATCTAAAGTGATCACCTCACTGTCCTGCACAGGAAAATGGAAATTGTCTACTTTCTGCACTGGACAAGTGTGACATTTCCTTGCTCTCTAGAAGCATTGAGACACCATAGCAACAAATGCCTCCCACCCTGACCATCCAGAAGATAAGCAACATGCTCCTCACTAAATCCTGCAAAGATGTGCCCCGTTTTACTTTCTTCACTTGGTGAATCAGCCCTCTGCACATTTGCCTGAGCTGTGATAGCCTCAATGGGAGCACTAGAATAGGAAAAGGAGGGTTAAATACTTTGGTAGTTCTATACTTAACCTTCACAGCTCTAGACTGAAGTTCATCTGACAGGCGTCAGAGCCTTCTAAGTGACTTGAATTTCAATATTAGATAGCCACTTCTCTTTCCTGCATTTTTGCAACAGGATAACCAGCTCCTCTCCTTTCCCATCAAACGACCCAAAATCCCTTAGCAAAGGGCATTAGGAAAGTGGAGTCATGGTTCAGAGTCAAAGTGAAGCTTCAGCTAAATAAAGACCAATCTGACACTGATCTTAGGAACCTCCTGAGCTCTGCCACAGTGATAGTACAGGGATGAAGCAAATTGAATCAGCTTCCAAAAGTGATTTTTTTTTTAAGAGCCCCAACACCAGGGAGAAGTGAAAACACACTGCTGGCTCAATGGCAAATCAGCCAGTTATAGAATTGTGGCTTAAATGCCAAATAGATTAACCTGAGAACTATTCTTTGGAGAGTTCAAGGGGCCAATCTTTGCCCTCAGTTATGCTGAAGTCAAAGAAGCAGGTCACTTCAAGAAGTATTTCACCTCAATTTTTCGCTGCAGCTGCATGCAGCTGTCACAGACTGGAGTGCATCAGCAAGATAATCACAAAGCACCACCCCTCCCAACACACATACACACTCTACTCAGCCCCAGGCTAAATTCTTCCAGCTCAGTTACATCAGAATTACAAAACCGGGTGATTTCGTTCAAGAGAAGAGGCACAAAGCAGCAGGTGACATTGGTTTTTTCCCTTGTTGAAAGCAGCCAGGCCCCATGCTTCAATTACAGAGAGGATTTTTTGCAGCCGGTTAAGTGCAATTCCCTTCTGTGAGGGTCCCTGCACTCCAGCACAGTACATACCCTGTGGCTGGGAGGGCAAAGCCTTGGTCCAGCTCCTTCAAGCTGTGACCACTGAGACAGTCTCATATATCATCTGCCTGGAATAACTCAGGTAGGGTTTAATCCAAAGCCCACTGAAATTGATGGGAATCGTCTCACTGACTTCAGCCAGCTAGGGACCAGGACCCCAGGCATTTATACAACTGTCTCCTAGGTGCAGGACTCTCTCTGCCTCTGAGGAACAGTTCAAAGCCTTGGCTTTGCTGCACAGCAATCATCACCCAAGTGGCTGGTAGGCTTCTATGTTCCTTGACCTCACACCTGACTGGTACAAACCACATGCAAACTGCTGGCAGACTGGCACAGCTAACACTGCCATACTTTGTCCTGCTTTTCCCACTCTATGCCTGGAAAGTCTTGTTTCCCCCCTGAGCTACAAGAGCTGCTGGGTCTCTGCCAGCACAGCATGTGTAATAAATCTGACAGTCTGGGAGAAAGCTGGACAAAGCCTCATATGCCTGCTGTTGGCCATGTGCCCCCTAGACAGGTCTGCACCGCTACAAACACACTGATAGGCCTCCAGAGATCCTAGACAAATAAAAATAGTCCAGAAGTTCTGGATGGACAAAATTTCTAGGTGGGTGCAGCAAGCCTGTGTGGGGAACCCAGGATACATGGGATACCTTGAAATTTTAAGAGTTTAAAATGCCAAAAAAACCACTACCTTTCAGAGCTGGGACCAATCTCTGAGTTGCCACAGCATGAACTACTAATCCAAGGACATGCCAGGGAGGAATGGCACTGTTGATCTTTAAAGAGAAAGCCAATATCTCCTCAAGATCAGTCCTAAGCTGATCCATCCAGAATGCCAGGGCTGTGCAGCACAGCAGATCATCATTTACAACAGTGTCCTAACAGAAGAGAACAAGCAAACAAAGCACCCTACCAAACAAAAGATCTAATATACCTGTACTAGTGGGAGGTGTCCCTGCCTAAGGCAGGGAGTTGGAACTAGATGATCCTTGAGGTCCCTTCCAACCCTACCATTCTATGATTCTATGATATATGTCCTCAAGGATCAAACTTGCTCTAAGCATCTCAAAGATTCAACATTAAGTGCTGGACAGGAGTGGCTCCAGCAGGACAGACCCCAGGGAAGCTGCCAGTACATGCATCCTGATCAGCTCTCACATGGCCTGTGGTCCCTGGAAAGGACACAATAAAGTCAAGCTTCTCCCTCTTGTATGAGTCCATGCTGCCATAAGATATGCTCACTCCTCCCTCAGGCTGGGAACACAGCCTTTCCGTGTCTTTCTCCCAGGAAATGGCACAATGCGTGAGTGCAGCTGGCTGATGTAACAGCAGTCACAAATACTTCTGCCTGATATGGCTGCTTGCTCTCCTGGGTTTGCTCTGCAACTCAAAGAAGCCTAAACACTGCCTGTGAGACCTAGCAAACATGCTACAACCTACATGTAATCCTCCATCTGCCCGTCCCAGAGCAGACGCATACAGCCTACAGTGCTTTCCCCACAGCAAGGCCACAGCCCACTNCTGTGGCTACTCCCTCCCTGAAGGTGTTCAAGGTCAGGTTGGAGGAGGCCTTGAGTGACCTGTTCTAGTGGGAGGTGTCCCTGCCTATGGCAGGGGGGTGGAACTGGATGAGCTTTGAGGTCCCTTCCAACCTTACCATTCTATGATTCTACCTGTGAGAAGAGACCAGCACCAACCTCTTTATCACCTCCTTTCAGGGGTTGTAGACAGCACTGATCTATGCCCTCAGCCTCCTCTTTTTCAAACTAACCATCCCCAGCTCCTTCAGTCGCTCCTCATAAGAGTTACTTTCCAGGCCCTTCGCAGCTTCCTCGCCCTCCTCTGCACTCACTCCAGTGTTGATGGAAGAGTGCAGGGAAATGCCCTGTGCCTGTGCAGCAAGGACCAGTGGGCAGAGCTGATGGAGCATTACCAGCCTTCAGGCCACTCTTTAGGACTGTACAGTTCACTTGATAAAACACCTGAACACATTCTGACAGAGGTCTGGCAAGCAGATTGCTGTGGCTTAAGACACATACACCAAGACACTGTAGTCCCAAAGCCCTAGAAGTTTACCAAAAACAATCCAGCATAGTTTGGCTTTTTCTTTCCTGTAATAAGTGGGCAAATGCTGCCTTGAGCTCAGTGTGAGCAGCACAATGCAACAGAGACAGGTGCTCAGCCCATTCCTAGTGCAGGTTTTGGGAGGTCCCTGCTGACAGTCTCATCTGAACTCAGACTCACACTGTTATTGTTAAGGCAGATCGAAAATAAAAAGGCCAGACTAAATTATTTTAAGATCTCAAGATTTTTAAAGCAGTCTTGTGACTTTTAAAGGGTCTGACTCATGATACTTGAATGCTTGGATTTGGCAGCAGCAGAGAGAGTACAGCAAGATTTAGCACACACCAATTTACTGCTAAAAGTCTTCAAATGTATGGGAAAGGACATGGAGTGCTTCTGTAGGGATTTGTCAGAAGAGGAATGTGGGCCCAAGCCCTTCCTCTCCATCCAGGCTGCCATCGAGCTTGCCTCCTCCCCTGAAGTTACCACACAAAACCTCAGCAAATCTGCCCCAGATGTGACAAAACTGAGTCCCAAAATCAAGTATGAGAGGGTGGGGACAAGGCTGCTTCTTGTGTCAGTAGCCATCGATACCTGGACCCATTGCTTGGCTTCTCCATCACCCAGGGACAAGTATTGCCATCAGCCTGCAGGGCTGCCCAGGGACGGTTCCTTCAAGGGATGCTGCTGAGCTGCTGCCTGCAACTTTGGCCTCCCCTGGGCTCTGTTTTCCCATGATCAGGGGCCAGAGCTGGGCCTGTGTATAAAATTGCAGGCTGCACAGAGACTTATGGATTCCCCTGAAGTCCTGGATTTCACCTTCTATATCAGTGAGTGCAGAGGCACTTATCTGTAACTCCCTGCAGCTGTCACTGCCACTGCAAGCCAGCTGTGCCACATTGCTGATGACCACACACACTACAGCCTCTGCACACCCAGATAAGAGCTCAGATGCCTTCACAGAGAAGGTTAAGTGACATCTTTCCATAGTAGAAAACACCTCCCATCGTCATCCATACTCCAGCCAGGGTTTCTGGTAGCAACAAACCCTAAAGTCTCAGCCTTTCCTTAAAAAGATTTTCCTGAAGCACACTTAGACTAGAAGTGCACAGCTACTATGTGCCATAACATGTGCAAGCATGGGCTCTGCAATCCCTCCCACACTGCTGAACACAAACATGTTGCCTCAGGCCTGAGGGGAAGCCTTCTGGAACAAGAAGACAGTTTAGTGCACGGCACATTTACTTCTCTGCCTTTTGGGGAGGTCATCCACCAGGTGATGGCTGTGTTTTGCCACAGGAGGCTGCCACCTCATTTCCCTTTGGACACCACGCTTCACATGAGTTTATTTATCTGCAGGCAATGCTGCTGCTTCCCAGAGCTCACAGCCTGATGAGAGTTCACACAGCATCACAGAATCACAAAAGCAATTCAGGATGATTCAGTATTCTGTTCTGCAGGGTAAAGAGAGCAATTGCATCTTGTCTGTCTGGGATTTACCCCTAGCTAGCATCAGACCCCTGCTCATATAGCAGGGCCTTCTTCAAAAGTCCAAAGCAGGCACACAAAATATGTTTGGGATTGCATTCTATTGACTTCCATTTCAAACTCCTCTACAAATGCATCTTCTCCTACAGTACTCACAGTTATTTTTCCAGCATGTGGAAAGACCAGAAAACAAATTAAATACAAAAATGTGCTTAAACTTGTTACTTTTTTTTCCTTTTTAATCACTGCAGTGCTAATAAACTAAATCAAACCTTTATATCAGAGAAGACATTACAAAAATAAATGGGGCCTGACTTCCTCCCTGCTTACTCCAGTGTAAATCATTGGAAATTCCATTAAAGCAAACAGAACTGTACAGGTGTAAAATGGGCTTAGCTAACAAAATGTCATTCCCAATGTTTTCATGCTGTTTCTTTCATAAACTGACATCATCATCCCCATGTCAGGTTCTGTTCTCATTTGCACCAAGGTAAATTGTAATAAGTGTAACAATGCAGCCCACATAAAGCAGCTGTAAATGGATAAATAGTGACAGGCAGTACCAATACAGCAGCAATGGCAGACTACTCACAGACACACTAAACTACCTATTCCAACTCTAGCTCAGCTTTCAGCCAGCACAATGTTAACTCTATGTCTGCACAGCACTCACAGGGCATCTAGGTGTGAGTTTTCCTATCAAGCATTTCACACAGCCATAGTCCACCTTCATTGCTTACACTTATCCATAGAACAACACAACTAGAATCCAGGGAATTTACAACAGACAATTAGACACCGACGACTTTCGGCCTCTGCCACAACATGAACCAAAGCCATTGTGTGGGGCACATCATTTAGCAAGGACTCTCCAGTTAGCTCGAGCACACTTTGGAATTCCAGGTAGAAATCCTGGCAGCCACTGCTAACCAAAGGCGAGCTGCTGGCACCGTTAGCCGTACGCAACACCTCACCTCTCTACTTCCAGACGCATTCCCTCGCGCTTTTTCCTCCTGAGTTCTCTGCGGCGTTCGAAGTCATCCATGGTGGGTGTTCAACTGCTCAGAGCTCTGGAAAGATCCAAATCTGGAAGGGAGATGATCACTTAGAGAAGAAAGAAAACACAAAGGGACGCATTGAACCGAGCCTGCCGAGTTTTGGTTTGCTTTCTTAACTTCGCTGTCACTATTTTCTTTTTCCATCCAAAAAAAATTTCACTTCCTCAGTATTGTTGAGATAAACAAGATTAATTAAATGCCTTGTAGGATAAACATAGCCCAAGCCTGCCTTTAGTTACCCAGTTAAAATTAAACCAGCATGCTTTAAGTCAGGGCTGTATACATCTGTGCTAGCCACAGACTATAGCTATCTGCAACCTCGCAGGTCTTTTCTACAAATAAAAGCAATAATCCAGAAAGATTTTAACTTTAAACTTCTGAATTTTTTTTACTGGAAGTACAATCGAGCTGCACAGATAATTAAAAGCTTTGCAAAGTTAGTTCTCATCTGTCCGTTCCCACTCCCTCTTCAGAAAAAAAAAAAAAAAAAAAAAAAAGAATAAAAAACACGGAAAAGAGGAGAAAAACAGAGAAGGAAAGTAAGCTGCAGCCTTGCAGCCTTTAAATACCACCCAGGAGGAGCCAAACTATGTAGAAATCCTGCTCAAAGAATCAGAAGTAGCAATATTTTTTTTTTTAAAGTTTAATCCACACATTCTCCCCATGCCCTACCTTCTTCTTTATGATTTAGTCCATGAAATATTTCCCCCTTTACAGTTCTTCACATACAAAACTTTTCCAGCCTTGGTTTACGTCCCATCAAGCCGAGTATTACAGAATTCCCCTGCAGCCCCCAAACCAAAAATGACTACCAGAAAAGGGAAAGCTGTTCTCTTTTTGTCCCTGCTTTGTTTACAGAGCTGTCAGTGGTTAGTTAAACTCTGCCTGGAATCTGGCATTTAAGGCCTGCTCTAAGATTGTTTCCTGTGCAGGGCTGGAGGCCTCAGCTTCCTCTGCAATCCTAGCCTAGGCGCTGCACTCAGAGGATTTCCACTGCCCCCTTTCCACCCCCCCCACCCCCCCT
>WBNM01008908.1:69889-96758 GCA_013399055.1 Ramphastos sulfuratus | reverse complement strand
GTCCTGGCATTCCAAGACCTTGTCAATAGTCCCTCCCCAGCCTTCCTGGAGCCCCCTTCAGATCCTGGAAGGCTACTCTAAGGTCTCCTGGAAGCCTTCTCTTCTCCAGGCTGCAGAGCCCCAACTCTCTCAGCCTGTCCTCACAGCAGAGCTGCTGCAGCCCTCTCAGCATCTTTGTGGCCTCCTCTGGATCCGCTCCAACAGTTCCATGTCCTTCCTGTGCTGGGGGCTCCAGAACTGCACACAGGACTGCAGGTGGGGTCTGAGGAGAGCAGAGCAAAGGGGCACAATTCCCTCCCTTGCCCTGCTGCCCACACTGCTCTTGCTGCAGCCCAGCACACAGTTGCTGTCTGGGCTGCACTCACACTGCAGCCTCATCTTGAGCTTTCCATCACCCCACACCCCCAGGGCCTGTTCCTCAGGGCTGCTCTCAGCCATTCCCCACCCAGCCTGCAGTTGTGCTTGGCATTGTTTGCCGAAGTCCAAATTTCTGTTCTCAGAACCTTTCACTTCCATCTACATATGTATGTCCAAATCACAGACAGCAGAGCATCACCTAGATTTTTTAATCTGTTAAAATCTGTCCTTGTGGTGTAAGGTACAATCTCCACCTCATCTTTCACAGGAGAAAAAACCCCCAAACCTCCTCATGTAAGTTGATGAAGCATTTTAAAGCCTGATTAAGTTAACAGTTAACATCTTGTGGCATCCTGAGCAAATCTGTGCAATGATTACACAGAATTAAGAGTCTCACCCTGGGGCTTTGCAGACTACTGAAGGCCCAAAGGACCACATCTGTGGCCCCTGATTCAAGTAGGTACTGAAGATGTTTCACTCTCCCTGGCTACAGCATATGTTACCACAATGAGTGCCACAGATGTCCTTGCAGATGTCAGCTCCTGCTGCTGCAGGGCAAACCACATGAAAGTGTTGCCACAGAGCTTTTTACAGGGCATAGTCCCTAACAAAGATTGTATTCCTTGGGTCTTTAAGTATCTGCTCAAGTCCATCTCTCATACCCACGATCCAATTCAGCACTAGGACAAGAGTATTAGAGAGCAGCGTATCACAGAGGTGCTAGTAAACATCCAGCACGCTGCTGCTAACACTTCTCATCATGCAGCAGTAGGATCCTTCATCTCAGAGCCAGCTGGTTGCAATGGAAAGTCCCCATTTGTCTCCTGGGAAGGCTAAGTGTAAGTATGACACTTCCACTTCTACTTCTCTCCTCATCTTTCTCCTACTGCACATTGACATAAATGCCAGGCAGAGCTTTCTCTTGACATTTGGATTTGCATACAGTGGTCCCAGCCCTGATCTCAGTGATATTTGCCTATCATTTCCCATTAGCAGAAAAAGGAAGAAACAAGACATAGCTGGAAGCTGCTGGCACAGTCACTGGTTCTCATGTTAGAAGGACTGACCCTTGACTCCCTCCTTTAACTGTCCTCTGAAGTATTTCAAATATGTTGTCCCCAAAGATCAGAAGATACTGAAACATTTTTTTGTATACAGACTGGAGTTGAAATCTTGATCTTGCTGAAATCCCTGGCAGACTTCCCAGAGACTTCAGTCTGGATTGGATTCCACTCTCATAGGTCAAATACATCTAATACATGCTCCAAACATCAGTGAGCTACGCTGCCTGTCAGAAATTGGTGTGATCTCAGATCATGCCAATATAGTCTACTTCATCCTCTCATACCTTTGAGTACATTCACATAAAAACAGATTTTTTTTCCACTTGTCCAGTGCTTCCTTGTGGGAAACGTGGTAGTTATAATCATCAGCACCAAGGAAATAATCTGTGCTGAAGAGACAAGGAACAGATCAAAATTGGATTGCCCTTGACTACTGTTTAATCCTAAGTGAAGATATTCCAGGTAATGACAACGAGGTCTCCACCTTAAAGAACAAAGTCTACAAACCAGTTTATAGAAGTGCTTAACCCCAAAATTGGATCAGACCTGCATTCACCTTTCCTCTGCTTTCAAATGCTGGGAAGCAGGCTCACAGAATCACAGAACTTTAGAGGTTGGAAGGGACCTCCAGAGATCGAGTCCATCATAGACTCATAGGATGTCATTTACTAATTTCGTTATGAGGACAGGNTTATAAGGAGGGTGGTGAGACACTGGCACAGGTTGCCCATGGAGGTTGTGGAGCACAGAATCACAGAATGTGATCAAAGATTACATTGGGTGATTCTGTGCTCCACAGCCTCCCTGGAGGTATTCAGGACCAGGTTGGATGAAGCCTTAAGCGATCTGTTCTAGTGGGAGGTGTGCCTGCCTATGGCAGAGGGGGTGGAACTGGATGAGCTTTGAGGTCCCTTTCAACCTAAACCATTTTATTCTATTCTGTAATTCTACCCTTGTCTTTTATCTGCTTCTACCAGCAAAGAACTTTCAACTTCAACATATTGATCTAATCCCAAGAATGCTTGCATCATACATTTAGTACTCCTCTACTCTGTCATAAATCCATGTCCTGACTGCTGAAACACAGAGCAATGCTCCAGCTGTTGGTCAGCCTCATCTCTCACTGAAATCTTTAAGAGCAGAAAACCAGTTCTCATGGCAACACTTTCCTGCCAGGAGCTATTGGTCTGTTTTTAAACAACAAACCTACATTACTAAGAAACAGGCTAAGTCCACCTCAGGTGGCTGAGCAATATTAAAAAGGAGAATGCCTTTCCTCTTGCCCTATAAGACAGCAATGCCAATTCTTTCATTGATTTCAATTATTAAAAAATAAATTAAGTCAGAGCCCAGGAAAGAATATCACAGAGGCAGAAGAAAAGGCCACAGAAGAGCCACTCTTCAGTTTCTGGCCTGCACAGTAAAACTGCCACACTCTATCCAATCAGTTTGTGCCTTTAAAGGCACAGAGAAAAGGAAAAATTACTTATTCTTGCCAATACTCTCTCGTGTGACTTCACATCCTCTGGAGAGTGAGCCTCACACTAGCTCAGCTGGCATAGGTCACAGATGCCCTGCATGCCCTGATCCTGTCAGCTGCCTCCTCTCTGAAGGAATGTGATGGTTTGGGAGTTCCCTGCCCCCACCCACTTTGTAAAATCCCCCAGACTAGACTCAGCCAGCTGGAAGTTAAGGACTGAAGCTCTATTTACAGCTCAACACAATGTACAGGCAGAGATATACACAACAGATATGAATAGTTACAGACATATACAAGTTAAAGGGAATACAGAAACACAATCCCCCTCCCAGAAATCAGAGTCCCCAGGAGGGGCTCCCAACCACCCTTCCACCTTCTTCCAACTCCTCTGCCTTACCCCAGGGTCTGCCTTACGTGCAAGGTAAGTTTGGAGGATGGGCAAGAGGAGTTCGAAGCAGAGTGGTTAGTTGGGTTAGCAGAGAGGCCAGCAGACAAAACCCACAGCTAGAGAGAGCAAGGCTCTCTGTGTTATCTATGTTTGTGTCCTTGTTCTTATACATCTCAGCAAGCCTGTGAGTGCAGCAGACATCACCATTGGTTGCTTTTCACAGCCTATAATTTTTTTTCATTAAAATATTCCAATTAGCCTCAAACCAGCACAAGGAACAGGCACAGCTGCAGGTGTGTCTAGCAGAGTGCTCATCAGGACAGACAGTGGTGACACAAGCATCAACCAGTACAGCAACCACCTGGGAAAGGGGCAGAGTCTAACCCTAAAGTGGAACCAGGTGCAATGAAGGCACAGCTTTGGACAGGTGAGGACCATGCTCCAAATGCTAATCACCATGATACTGCTGCTCCTCCATGTGCAAAGCCACACTGAGCCAAGGTGGCCAAGGACCACCACAGCAGAGTGAAGCAGGCCAAGCCACTGGAGCGGAAGTTATGCTGGGACTGTTGCCTGGTGGAATTTGTCAGCAGAGTGATAGAAGAGATGGCACTTTGGTGTCCATCAGGAAGATCTTTCTAGAAGATCTTCTACAGCATGTTGAGGACAGAGAGGTGGTTTGAGACAACCAGCACGGCTGCACCAGGGGCAACTCCTGGCTCAGCAGCCTGGTGCCTTTCTACAATGGTGTGACTATATCAGTGGACAAGGGAAGCCCCCAGCACAGGAAGGACATGGAAGTGTGGGAGCAGGTCCAGAGGAGGCCACCAAGATGCTCAGAGGGCTGCAGCAGCTCTGCTGTGAGGACAGGCTGAGAGAGTTGGGGCTCTGCAGCCTGGAGAAGGTTTCAAGGAGACCTTAGAGTAGCCTTCCAGGATCTGAAGGGGGCCTANTTGGTTAGATGGTCACATCCAGAGCAGAGGGGACAATGATCTCAACGTGCAGATGGAGATTGGTGACAAGTGGTGTCCCTTAGGGGTCTGTAATGGGATCAGTGCATTTCAGTATCTTCATCAATGAAACAGACAGCAAGACTGACTGCAGCCTCAGCAAGTTTGCTGGTGATACCAAAGGTAGATTTAGGTTGGACGTTAGGAGGAGGTTCTTTACAGTAAGGGTAGGGAAATAGTCAAGCAGGTTGCCAGAGAGGCAGTGAAGGCCTCATACCTGGAGACATTCAAGGTCAAACTTGATGGGGCCTTGGGCAACCTGATCTAGTTAAAGATGTCTGCTCACTGCAGGGGAGGTGGACAAGATGACCTTCAAGGGTCTCTTCCAACCCAGTGCATTCTACAAATCTATGATCCTATGATGAGCGAAAGCTTGCGCTAGGAGTAGTAGTCACAGCTAAGGCAGCAGCCAAAGGGCCTGGGCCAGGAGCAGAGCAGGCATCAGCTAGGAAAGATGTTGCTTTGTCCAAGTACAGGAGCATTTCTTCTGTGCTAAAACTGTCAAAAAAAGTCATCAGTAGCAGTGCAGCTCTCCTTGCTCATCTTTCTACTACAGAGAAGTATTTCCCCTTTGATGCAAGAAGGTGGGCAGAGATGGGAAATATTTGCTTCTGCTGCTCTCCCCTGCAGCTCTCATTTGGTACTTCCTTCTTTTCTTAGCCTTGCCCCAGCCCTGATGACCTTCATGCTTATGCAATACTTCAGCAATGGCCTGTTGGAAGGCAGCAAAGGGGAAAAGGGTCTGGGGGTCCTAGTGGATGGGAGGGTAACCATGAGCCAGCAATGTGCTCTGGTGGCCAGGAGGGACAATGCCATTCTGGGGTGTATTGGAAGGGCTGTGGTTAGTAGGTCTAGAGAGGTTCTCCTGCCCCTCTGCTCTGCCCTGGTGGGGCCACATCTGGAGTACTGTGTCCAGTTCTGGGCCCCCCAGTTCAAGAGGGACATAGAACTGCTTGAGAGAGTCCAGCACAGAGCCACAAAGATGATGAAGGGAATGGAACAGCTCTGTTACAAAGAGAGCCTGAGGGAACTGGGGCTGTGCTACTAGGAGAAGAGGAGTCACAGAAGTGACCTCGTCAATGGTTATTAATATGTGCAGGGTGAGTGCCAGGAGGCTGGAGCCAGGCTCTGCTGGGTGATGCCCAATGACAGGACAAAGGGCACTGGTGGAAGCTGAGGCACAGGAAGTGTCATGGAAACATGAGGAGGAATTTTTTCTGTGTGAGGGTGACAGAAGACTGGAAGAGGCTGCCCAGGGGGGTTGTGGAGTCTCCTTCTCTGGAGATATTGAAGACCTGCCTGGTTGTGTTCCTGTGTGATCTGCTCTAGGTGACCCTGCTCTGGCAGGGAAGTTGGACTGGATGAGCTTTCAAGGTCCCTCCCAGCCCCTGACATTCTGTGATTCTGTGATTGTCCAAATAGGTTTTCTGAACATTTTAGCACCCTATTCACACTATCTCATAGCTTTTACATTAAAAAGCTAAGGTAATGCTATTTTAAATAATAAAATGTTTGAGCAAGTCTAAGGCAAGGTTCCAACAGCAACATTCCCTCAACCAGGCTTGCAATTCCACATATTTTCTGGAATGCCTTTCAAAATACAAAATCATGATGTAATAAGCTACATAGCCAGTGATTTTAAAAAAAATTAGAAAATAACATGAAGATACAACACAGCCAGCTTACTGTGGCTTCATTTTTGTATTTTCAACCCTTTCTCTTCTCCTAGTGGAACATGCAGCCCTAGGATCTAGCTCAGCCTGGTGCTGAGCATCATAAACTCTACTGGGACATTGAGAGATGCCTGTTGGTTGCACTGCTGAACTTGTAATAAGCAACAATGACAAGTTTTAGTCTTCATCTCTGAACTTTTAAAGAAATAAATACTACTAAAAAAATCCCTTAAACTTCTTTAGTTTGCTGTTCTTGTGCCATAAGAGACACTAAGTATTTCGAATCCAGCCTGCTCCTTGCAGGAAATGAATGATAGAATTTCAAGGTCGTGCCTGGTGCTCTTGAACTCAGATTAATCTTTCCCTCCCAGCATCTGTGCACTTTGCACAGACAAAATGATTGCCACTGAAGCAGACAGACTGCAGCTGAAAGTCCAGTTACTCAATGGCAGAACATCATGGAAATCCATGGAATCGCACCAGGAATGGATCCAGCTGCAGACATTTGTACTGAGCTTTTCCAGCTCACACCTTTTAAACTCATCTCTAGAAATGAAACCCAGTTTCCTGCCAACTTACCTATATTAACTTATCACTAATAAGCAGCAATTTTCTGTCATCTGCTTCAAAATCAAAATCTGAGGTCAGTGCCAGCTTTAACAAGGTAAAGCAAGGCAGCAAAAATAAAATCTTTTGACAGGATGATTTGAACAGGGTACTGCAAAACAGACTTCCCTTAAACCATTTGTCATATTTGCAGTTCACATCATCAACCTTCTTTTACCTTGAATTTAGCTGAAAGCTAGGAAACACTATCACAACAATGTTACCAATTCAGAAGACCCAACAACAATGAGCCTTTCTTACAACAACAACAACAACACAGAACCACAGAATGTCAGGGATCATGGAATGGAAGGGACTTTGAAAGCTCATCCAGTCCAAGCACCCTGCAGAGCAGGATCACCTATACCAGATCACACAGGAACATATGCAGGTGGGTTTTGAATAACACCAGAGAGGGAGGCTCCACATCCCCCCTGGGCAGCCTCTTTCAGGGTTCTGTCACTCTCACAGGGAAAAAATTCCTCCTCATGTTTACATGAAACTTCCTATGCCTCAGCTTCCACCATTGCCCCTTGTCCTGCCATTGGGCATCACCCAGCAGAGCCTGGCTCCAGCCTCCTGGCACTCACCCTGCACATATTGATAACCACTGATGAGGTCACCTCTCAGTCTCCTCTTCCCCAAGCAGCACAGCCCCAGCTCCCTCAGGCTCTCCTCATAAAAGAGATGTTCCTTCTCTTCAGCATCTTTGTGGCTCTGTGCTCTCTCAAGCAGTTCTATGTCCGTCTTGACCTGGAAGGCCCAGGATAGGCAAGATAACACACAGATAAGTAGACACAGTGTCTACTTATCACCAACAGACACTGCAACAGCAATGCATTGGCACATCAGTAATATTTTATTCAACCATGCTTTGCTCATCTGGGGGAACATAATCACTTTGATCAGAGTCAGTGAAACAGGACAGGTGAGGTCTGACAGTATCATATGCACACAAACAGACATACTCACTTTGTACTAATGTAACAAAGGTGACTTGACTTTGAGGAGACCTTATAGCAGCCTTCCAGGATCTGAAGGGTGCCTACAGGAGGGCTGGGGAAGGACTATTGACAAGGTCTTGTAATGACAGGATGACGAGTAATTGGTTTAAACTGGCAGAGAGGAGATTGAAACTGGAAGTTAGGTAGAAGTTCTTTGCAGTGAGGGTGGTGAGACACTGGCACAGGTTGTCCAGAGAAGTTGTGGAGCACAGAATGACAGAATGTGCTCTACAACCTCCCTGGAGGTGTTCAAGGCCAAGTTGGATGAGACCTTGAGTGACCTGTTCTAGTGGGAGGTGTTCAAGGCCAAGTTGGATAAGACCTTGAGTGACCTGTTCTAGTGGGAGGTGTCCCTGCCTATGGCAGGGAGTTGGAACTGGATGAGCTTTGAGGTCCCTTCCAACCTAAACCATTCTATGATTCTATAGCTGTTCAATTCCTTTAGGAACAGCGCCTCAGACAATGGCTCTTTGGTCCAGAAAAGAAAATGTTTCCATTTCCTTCAAAAAATAAATAGGAAAAAAAAAATCTGCTTCCTTAAATTCCTTAAATATTCTTCTATAAGAATTCAAAACCCCTGTGGGGTCTTCTCCATCCTCCCTTGTGGCCACAATAAGTTTGCTCAGCTCAGAATGAAACACAGAGCATGCATGGCTGGTCACAGTCTAAGTCTGGGCACCAAAGGCACATGAAGCACATTTTTTACAGTCAATCCACACAGCAAGACTGTGTGTGTACAAAAGGTGGCCAAAACCAGAAATACAAAGGTGGAAGCGGAGGGAAGTGAGGACAACTTCCAAACTGTCTGCAGATGCTCTGTGAATAGGGAAACAACCTACGGGTAGTGAGCAAATTGTTTTTCATATCTCACTCATCTCACCTTTAGCCATGGGCAAGCTGGAAAAATAATTGGTGAGCTCAGCTTTCAGCTCTTATGCCTTCTTCAAAAGAAAGCAGGCAGAAATAATTGCACTTAGGAGTGGCATGTGTGCAGAGGCCTCCTGAGAGGGTATGCTTGACAACTCAACTGATCTGATTGCTCTCCTTGAGAGGAGTAGAATTAGAGAGACAAACTCTGCAAAGATACCCTAGTGAATATTTGGGAAAGAATCATTAGGAAGGCAAGACAAGTAGGAAAAGAGGTCTGAGAAAATAAGCAGACTCTGTGAGAGATGTACAGAGAAAGATCAAACTGCAATGCTTGCAAATCTGGAGAATTTTTACAATCCACACCACAGATAAAAATGCTGAAAGTAGCTTGCACCCTTAAGGTGAACAAAGGAAATAAAAGGCAAATCTGAAAGTCATAAATAGCCAGGAGTAAACTTACCCAGATTTTTTCAGTGCTTATCTGGACCAAACAAAACCTTTACAACTTCTAAATACTGACAACTGTCACCTCAGATATTATTAAGAGATTCCCTAAATATAAAAGACAGGTTGGTCTGCAACTAAATCTTCTCTCCTTTGCTTTTTCAGTGCAGGAAGTAACTGAAAACAGAGGACCTGCTTCTCAATGCAGCCCAATGCTTTGGGAACAGAAAGTGTAAAAGTCACACAGCTGATACTGCACATGGTCACTCAGAGAAAATAGGCATCTCATTCAACCTTCAATTATTTCAAGATCACAGAATTAACCAGATTGGAAAAGACCTTCAAAATCATCAAGTCCAACCTATCATAGAATCATAGAGCCAGCCAGGGCTGGAAGGCACCACAAGGATCATCCAGTTCTAACTCCCCTGCCATGGGCAGGGACACCTCCCACTAGATCAGGCTGGCCAGAGCCTCATCCAGTCTGGCCTTAAACACCTCTAAGGATGAGCCTTCCACCACCTCCCTAGGGAACCTGTTCCAGGGTCTCACCACCCTCATACTGAAGAACCTCTTCCTAACATCCAGTCTGAATCTACCTACACTTCAAGTTTGTACCTGGTTGCATCCCTATACCTTCACACCAGGCCAGGTGCAAAACAAAACCATGAACACTTACTGTAATGCAATGTACTCTACAGCTCCTAGTAAGTAATAGGGCTTGCAAGACACTCCAGATAAAAATCCAGTTCTCCTCCTGGCCAAGGAGCATTGGAGAAGACACAAACTGATAATGTACTTCTTTAAAACAAAATGGTGCCACAAATGAGATTAGAAAAGATGTGCCAAAAGCAAAGTGTTTGTCCAGGGAACAGAGACCATTGGAGAGTCTGAAGGATGTGCACATACTGCTTGTGGCCGGCAGGTCAAGGGAGGTGATTGTCCCTCTCTACTCCACCCTGCTGAGGCCACACCTTGAATGCTGCTGCCAGTTCTGGGGTTCCTATTACAGGAAGATATAGGTGTGTGTCCAGAGAAGAGCCACAAGGATGCTCAGAGGGCTGGAGATGCTCTGCTGTGAGGATAGAATGAGGGAGTTGAAGCTGTGCAGTCTGGAGAGGAGAAGGCTCCCAGGTGACCTTATTGTGGCCTTCCAGTGTCTGAAGGTGGCTACAAGAAAGCTGGGGAGGACTTTTTAGGGTGTTGGATAGTGACAAGACTAGGGGGANCAAGAAAGCTGGGGAGGACTTTTTAGGGTGTTGGGTAGTGACAAGAGTAGGGGGAATGGGGCAAAACTGGAAGTGGGTAGATTCAGATTGGATGTTAGGAAGAAGTTGTTCACCATGAGGGTGGTGAGACATTGGAACAGATTGCCCAGGGAGGTGGTGGAAACCTCATCCCTGGAGGGTTTCAAGGCCAGGCTGGATGGGACTCTGGGTAACCTGGTCTAATATGAGATGTCCTTGTCTGTGGCAGGGGGATTGGAACTGGATGATCTTTGATGTCCCTTCCAGCCCTGACAATTGTGTAATTCTGTGATTCACAGAGCACATGGAACTTTGCTTAAACTTCATATTATTTTATTTACATTAAAAAGGAGACAGAAATATCTCTGGAGATGACTAAGCAGTTTCTCGATTTCTATTAAGTACCAAAAAACAGTCTTGCCAATTTATTAATATTTAGGTTTCTACAACTTAATATGAACTTGGTTCCAAGAACTACATGGGTCTCCTTAAAGTATGTGTAGCAAGAAGTCTGTGCTGTGCCAGCTGGCAGATTAAACAAGCCATTAAAGTAGCCTCCTACTGAATTTAAAGGATTGTTTTTCATCTTTTCCTTCTCTGTTCTTCTGCATCCAGATGTATTATTTAGGGAATATTTTCCAGTCCCAGTAAGAAAAGTAAAAGAAATGCCCTTGGCACTTAATGAGTTTTTCCTCCAATGTGGTCTCCTGCTGCACTTGGAATTTATTCCATTACTGTCTGGCTTGCAATGGTATCAGAATACCTCAGACTACATGAAAAGACAGGGAAAGTGTGTTTGGTGTAAGTATTCACAAGCAGATACTGCCTGGGGTGATTGATCTCAGTACACAATTCCATTCACAGAATTAATCAGGCTGGAAAAGACCTTCCAGATCATCAAGTTCACCCTATCACCCAACACCATCTAAGCAACCAAATCATCATGGCACCAGGTGCCACATCCAGCCTTTTTTTAAACACTCCCAGGAGCAGGGACTCCATCATCTCCCTGGGCAGCCCAATCCAATGCCAACCACTCAGATCATCATTTTCTTGGCATGCCACCCCACAACCCATTCCCTGCAGCCCTTGTGCAGGAGACCAGCACTGTTGGGTGTGTGCTACAGTTGAGAAAGCAAAGCACACTAGGAGCAAGGACAAGGCCAATATCAGCCTAGAGCATGTTGGCAGAGAAGCTCATTTCTCTGCAGCCCCTGCCCGACTTCAGTAATGGGAGGGGAAGGGGAAAGGTAAAACCCCTGTGCATTCACAGAACAGGGGTCTTCAGCATATCATTTTTCCTTCAGAGCTTCAAATGCTTGCTTGGGCTTTGTTAAAGCTGACAGAACTTCGTGACTTAGTAGTATCCAAAGGAGGAATGAGTCTAGAATAAACTCTGGTATTAAACCAGACCTGGTGTCATCTGTCACAATGTNAAGTTGCATAGCAGTATTTCAGATTAAAACACCCCCCATCTGTAACAGTGTAAGTTGCATAGCAGTATTTCAGATTAAAACACCCCCCATCTGTAACAGTGTAAGTTGCATAGCAGTATTTCAGATTAAAACACCCCCCATCTGTAACAGTGTAAGTTGCATAGCAGTATTTCAGATTAAAACACCCCCCATCTGTAACAGTGTAAGTTGCATAGCAGTATTTCAGATTAAAACACCTCCCCTCAGGTAACATCTCCAAAAGATTAGAGCTGTATCTGCTCACTGTGGCCATTTCAGGCTGACTGGAACTACAGGTAGCTGAAGGAGGAGCAATGGCTTCTGAAATGCCTGGGAAAGAGTTTTATAAAAATTGAAATAGAAAAAAAAAAAAACAAAACCCAATAGCATTTCAGTTCCTGGCTAATAAAATGAGTTTAGTCCCATAAACTTGCTACTGAAGTAGAAAACAAAGAGTCCTTAAAAGCAAGCATAGGCAGCCAGCCAGAGGCTGCAATAGCCAGCTCGGAGCTTGAAGCATCTCCTTCCCCAGGAGCAAGAAGCTCCAGTTTCCTGCTCAAGCCCTGTCTGGGCCCCACAGGGTGAGCAGAACCTTCATTCCAGGCAGACCCAGCAACTGTCTTGGCCCATGCAACAGCTTCAGGATTTGCCTTACAGTTTGATGTGCCAAAACTGCTCTGTAGGTCACTAACATTACCTGCTCCCTTCTTGAGGGGCAGTTTAATTCATAACTGTATCAAGCTAAAGTGTAAAAACTCTGTTTTGCCTGCATTCTTTGTTTCTGATTGCTGGGACCCATAAGAGGGCTCCCTTGCTTGGCTAGCAGTCAGGATTCATTAGACCTTTTATGATGATTCTTTCTGTTGTGCAGATAGCTGATGAATCTCAGATGTTTAAATAGCATATAACAGTGCCCCGTTGACCTTGCTGAGTACAGTTGGAGGGAAGGAAAGGTAATTTTCCTCCAAGAAATGTTAAAAATGTGTCTCCACTCTCACACAGATGCTGAGGATAAAGGAAACTCCAGAGGGATTAAAATATTTTAGATTAATTTGGACGAAGGCCACGTTGTGTAAAGCCTGGTTAGAGTGAGCCTTTGCACTTCCATGCCACAGAGACAAACCCATTTAAACCATTCTTGTTAGAAGGAATGTTGTTGGGGTTTGGGTTTTGGTTTTTTTGATTTAATAAAAGCTTGTTCCCCAAAGTAGTTGTAACTCAAATGACCTCCAGTTCTGTATTCTCTTCTCACTGCCTAAAGAACAAACATATGTACAATATATTCTAGCCAGAGCTTGTGCTGGTACTGCATGATTCATACTGCTTGAGAATTAAGTCATTTAAGTAAAGGGATTCTGGCTCCCTCAAGCAAGGTTTTTCAAACTGAAGTGAGGTTGAAGCTCCTTGGTTTTAGAGCCAGCTCCCATACTTTGAACAAGATCACTGCTTAGAAATCTTTGCTTTGAGCTGTGTGGAAGGAAGTAAAAGAAGAAAGAAATTTGAAAGGAGGAGGTAGGAAAAGAGAGGAAAAGAAAAGAACTTGTATCTTCAACACAAGTATACAAGGACTAGTGCAGCTTGCTGGCAGAAGCAAGTCCTTAATGTTTACTCTCTTTCAAGGTCAATTTTGCCCTATTCTACTCACAGAGAATAAAGTGGTTTTCTGCAGAGTCTTCTAAAGAGACAAGTGTCAGAGTGTGATACTAAATAATCATTAAAAATCACAGTCACAGAACTTTAGAGGCTAGAAGGGACCTCCAGAGATCATCAAGCCCAACCTCCCTGCCAAGGCAGCATCACCCAGGGTAGTTCACACAGGAATGCATCCAGGTGAGTTTGGAAAGTCTCCAGAGGAAGAGACTCCATAACCTCTCTGGGCAGCCTGTTCCAGGGCTCTGCCACCCTCACTGCAAAGAAGTTTCTCCTCATGATGAGCTGAAACCTTCTGTGTTCCAGTTTGTATCCATTGCTCCTTGTCTTATTGTTGCTGACTACTGAAAAGAGATTGGCTCCAGCCATTTGACACCCACCCCTCAGATATTTGTAGACATTGATCAGATCTCCTCTCAGCCTTCTCTTCTCCAGACTAACCAGCCCCAGGGCTCTCAGGTTCTCTCCATAAGGGAGATGCTCAAGTCCCCCACTCATTCAAACAAGTGGATGCTGACCCTTAGAAGTTAATCAAGTTGAGACCAAGTATTATGAGGGTAGCAGTGAATCAGCCAGAGGGGTAACAGCATGAAACACATGGTGAGGCTTTTGACATGATTAGCATCTACAAAACAGCAGGCACTTAAAGTAAAGGGACTTCCCTTGTCATAAACAGTAAATCCCCTTCCAGCTGCCACATGGAAGAAAATAGCTCTCTAGTAGTCCTTCTCAGGATCTTAAGATGATACCCAAAGTATTTGACCACAACTCTGTCACTGCACAAATTCTTCTCCCCTCAGAGGATGAGGCAGATGTCCCAGTCAAAGAAATACATTGTCTGCTCTCCCCCAGATACACAAAGGGACAACATCATTTCAGCACTGAATTGGAGATGAACCTTGGCAACCTGATTGGGGTTCAGAGCAACACAACTCAACAGTTTGGAATAGAAAACAGGTGAAAATGTCATTTAGGAGTGAGTGCACTTTCAAAGAAAGAAAGAAAGGGGGAAAAAAGATCAAATTCTTTCCTCTTACTGGAGCTACCATGAGATGTTTTGAATGTATTTCAGGAGGCTAATATTATGGCCACAAAAGTCAGCTGTGATGATGCCTTCTGCAGCTATCATACATCAGATAGCTCATCACCTGCTTGCTACAATGCTACTGATTTATGCTTTCTGTGTGATCTTTTTCCTCTGAATGGTTACTGCACATTAGAAATAAACATGTTCACAGAATCACAGAATGTTAGGGGTTGGAAGGGACCCAAAGAGATCACTGAGTCCAACTCCTCTGCCAGAGCAGGACCATAATCTATTGCAGGTCACACAGGAACACATCCAGACAGGTCTGGAAAGTCTCCAGAGATGGAGGCTCCACAGCCTCCCTGGGGAGCCTGCTTCAGTGCTCCATGACCCTTACAGTAACAAAGTTCCTCCCCACTGGCCCTTGTCCCATCACAGGGTGCAACTGAGCAGAGGCTGTCCCCTTCCTCTTGACACCCAGCCCTCATGTATTTATAAACATTGATTAGAGCTCCTCTAAGTCTTCTCTTCACCAGACCATCTCCTGCACGTTTTTACTCTGATTGCATCCGCAGCCATCCCTGTGCTCCCACATTCAGCCTGGATGCATGAATGGAAGGGATGCATTAAGCTCTCTTTGGACATACTCCAGGTTTGCAGGGATGTAACCATAAACAGAAACCTGGCTGAAGGGATTTTTACATCAATGAAAAATCAGTTTAGAATACAGAACTTCTTGTGGTTGAGCTTTGTTCTTCAAATGCCATGTAGGGACCTGTGTTTGTTGACAGACTGCTCTACACACTCATGAAAACAAGATCTTCTCTAGTCACTTAGAACATCATGTTAAAACCTTTTATACAAATACTTCACACAGATGCTAAATAGTAAAATTGCATCTTTGCACCAGAACTGGCCAAGACCAATTTATTAGCACTTGGGATTTTCTATTTTGTGCTTCACATTAGCAATGCATGAGATACAAGAGCTATTACAACCTAAAATGGCCTTTTGAAAGTAGAAGGTAGCACTTTTTAACACTCATATGCCTGCTACAATTCTGTGGCCACCTATCTTTTCTTTCCTACATCTTCAGTAGGATTTGGGTTTGTCTGCTCTACCTTCTTAAATAGTACTCTATACTCAATGCAAAAAGACATGAAAGACTCATGAGACACAAAAATGATGAAGGGAGTGGAACATCCTCCTTAGGAGGAGAGCCTGAGGGAGCTGGGGCTCCTGAGCTTGGACAGGAGGAGCTTGAGAGGTGACCTCATTAATGGTTATCAATATGTGCAGGGTGAGTGCCAGGAGGCTGCAGCCAGGCTCTGCTGGGTGATGCCCAATGCCAGGACAAGGGGCACTGGGTGGAAGCTGAGGCATAGGAAGTTTCATTTAAACATGAGGAGGAATTTTTTCCCTGTGAGGGTGACAGAACCCTGGAACAGGCTGCCCAGAGGAGTTGTGGAGTCTCCCTCTTTGGACCTATTCAGGACCCACCCAGATGCATTCCTGTGTGATCTGGTGTAGGTGATCCTGCTCTGCAGAGGGCTTGGACTGGATGAGCTTTTGAGGTCTGTTCCAGCCCCTGACATTCCATGACTATTTCTATCATGGCTGAAACAGCATCAGGTCTCTCTAACTTCCATCTGTCTTAAATAGAAATTGTGCCTTGCAGAGAAATTTCCCACCTTCATCTTAGCAGTGGCATCCTTCCTTTGTGCAGTACCACGTACAATGTGGAAGGAGCAGTGCCCTTTCCACTGCTCAGAATCCTGAAGTTACTGAAGAGCCCCTTAAAAAACTTAAAAATCCAGTTCTGAAAGGCATCGCTCTTGAGATGCTTTCTTTTTCAGCTTACTATCAGTATTGACAACTATAGCTCTAAGAATGTCTAGAAGACATTCAGCCTAAATTTTACTTCCCTTGTAGTTCTGGATAACACTTTTAGTTAGACACAAGATACTAATAATGGGATTCCATTCTTAATACAGCCCTTGCCCAATGGATTCAAGCAGTGCATGACTGTTACCTATAGTAAAGTCTGAAATCTTCCTCTTAGTCAAGTGAGAAAAAGTAAGATTTGTTTGGTTGCTTAACAAATCACATTGTTTCAGTTGGCTACAGCCAACTCCACATTGCCTGAGGTAATCAGGGGATACACTGAGGTGATACAGATCCACAGTGGGGACACAGATGTACAGTGATGGAAAGTCACCCAAATAGAATCACAGAACGGTAAGGTTGGAAGGGACCTCAAAGATCATCTAGTTCCAAACCCCTGCCATAGGCAGGGACACCTCCCACTAGCACAGGTCACTCAAGGCCTCCTCCAACCTGGCCTTGAACACCTCCAGGGAGGTTGTGGAGCACAGAATCACCCAATGTGATCTTTGATCACATTGGGTGATTCTGTGCTCCACAACCTCCCTGGGCAACCTGTGCCAGTGTCTCACCACCCTCACTGCAAACAACTTCCTCCTAACATCTAGTCTAAATCTCCCCTCTGCCAGTTCAAACCCATTGCCCCTTGTCCTGTCATTACAAGACCTTGTCAATAGTCCCTCCCCAGCCTTCCTGTAGCTCCCTTCAGGAACTGGAATGCTACTATAAGGTCTCCTGGAAGCCTTCTCTTCTCCATGGTTTGCTCAGAGCCATTTCAGTTTATGAGTAGTTTGATGAGCTGTAATAACAAAGGAAGCCCCTGGTTTGTTCCACACAAAGTTCCTCAGGTGTTCCTCTGATTGTTTTGTATGTTTTTGTTCCTTGTAAAGATATATAGAATCATAGAATGGTAAGGTTGGAAGGGACATCAAGGATCATCTAGTTCCAACCCCCTGCCATAGGCAGGGACACCTCCCACTGGCACAGGTCACTCAAGGCCTCGTCCAACCTGGCCTTGAACACCTCCAGGGAGGTTGTGGAGCACAGAATCACCCAACATGATCACATTGGGTGATTCTGTGCTCCACAACCTCCCTGGGCAACCTGTGCCAGTGTCTCACCACCCTCACTGCAAACAACTTCCTCCTAACATCCAGTTTCAATCTTCCCTCTGCCAGTTTAAACCTATGTTCCAGTTGTGCTCCTGGCACCCTCTTTGCTCAGATGCTGTATGAGGGAGGGAAGCTGCATACAGCTGCCTAGCACTAGAAATTAGTCAAGATCCAAGATGCAACCATAGAGAGCTGGCTCTGGTGGCCCTGCTTCTGTATCAGGACTAATCTGCCACCTCAGTAAACTATACTCAGCTAATGCTGACACTTTGTTAAAGTCTCTGCAGACTTAGTTTGCATGGAATAAAACCCCCTGAAAATTCTAGTAAGAAGAAAAAACAAACCCAAACAACTGGTGGGAATCAATTAATTAATTCATTTTTTTAAAAGGACATTAACTTTTGCTTTAAGATTTGTGTTTTGGTTTTGGGGTGGTTTGTTTTGGTTTTCTTTTTTTTTTTTTTTTTTTGGGNNTTTTTTTTTTTTTTTTTTTGGAGGTTTTTTTTTTTGTTTGGTTTTTGTTGGGGTGTTTTTTTGTTTGTTTTTTGATTTTTTGGTTTTTTGGTTGGTTGGTTGGTTTTGGTTGTTGTTTTGGCATTCTTTCCTCAGGTTTTGCTGCTCAGTGTTTTCTTTGTACTTGTTAGGAAAACAGCACTCAGGTTATCTCCACCTTTAACGCAGGGCAAAAAAAGATGACAGATTTGTCTTTCAGTGATAAAGCTAGGAATAAAAACCAACACTTGTGATAACCCTGCCTTTGAAAAACATCAGCAAAAAGCCCCCCAAGCTCCACCAACATGTTGCAGGCTGCATAAGTCACATAACTAAGGACTAAAATTCCTGCCTGAGGCTCTTGTATTTAACAAAGGGACATGTGGCCTTCGACAAAAGATGCTATTCTAGTTATGTGCCCTTTTACCCTGTCAGGGAAACAGCTGGCATCATAAAGTCACAGCTCATTTGTATCATGTCTGCACTAACAGTCAGATTCAGTTTAGATCAGACTTCCAAAGTTGGACTTAATGCCAGGTGATGGATGGCAGCTTTTTTTTTTGCCTCCCACCCCTTCTCAAAACGTAATTAAACATTGCCTCCCACAAAGAAAAGACCCCAATGCTCAAGGTACAAATGGAATCTTTAACATGTTTTACAGAACCAGACTGCATAAAAATGTTTTAAACTAGTAATTTAAAAACAAAAACCATCCTAAAGAAGGGTGAGAAAGTAACACCAGCAGCTCTGAAGGTCAGGGACAAATAAACAGTGCTTGAAGACAGATATGTGGGTATCAAGTGTAATGGCATCTGGCTTGGATAAGAGATGCTGTACCCACCAGGAGTAGGGAGGTGATTGTCCCCTTGTACCTGGCTCTGGTGAGGCCACACCTCAATTGTTTTGTTCAATTTTGGGCACATGTCCTGGAAGGAGAAGCCTCAGACATGCCTTAAACAAGACAATGGGCTGGGTGTTCTTGACAGCACCTCAATACAAGAGGGATGTGGAGGTGCTGGAGTAGGTCCAGAGGAGGGCAACAAAGCTGGGGAAGGGCCTGGAGCAAGTGCAGAGGAGGGCAAGGAGGCTGTGAAGGGCCTGGAGAATCATAGAATGGTAAGATTGGAAGGGATCTAAAGGATCATCCAGTACCAACCCCCTGCCATAGGCAGGGACACCTCCCACCAGCACAGGTCACTCAAGGCCTCGTCCAACCTGCCCTTGAACACCTCCAGGGAGGGAGCAGCCACAACCTCCCTGGGCAACCTGTGCCAGTGTCTCACCACCCTCACTGCAAACAACTTCCTCCTAACATCCAGTTTCAATCTCCCCTCTGCCAGTTCAAACCCATTGCCCCTTGTCCTGTCATTGCAAGACCTTGTCAATAGTCCCTCCCCAGCCTTCCTGTAGCCCCCTTCAGATACTGGAAGGCTACTCTAAGGTCTCCTGGAAGCCTTCTCTTCTCCAGGCTGCAGAGCCCCAACTCTCTCAGCCTGTCCTCATAGCAGAGCTGCTGCAGCCCTCTGAGCATCTTCGTGGCCTCCTCTGGACCCGCTCCAACAGTTCCATGTCCTTCCTGTGCTGGGGGCTCCAGAACTGCACACAGGACTCCAGATGGGGTCTGAGGAGAGCAGAGCAAAGGGGCAGAATCCCCTCCCTTGCCCTGCTGCCCACACTGCTCTTGCTGCAGCCCAGCACACAGTTGCTGTCTGGGCTGCACTCACACTGCAGCCTCATCTTGAGCTTTTCATCACCCCAGACCCCCAGGGCCTTTTCCTCAGGGCTGCTCTCAGCCATTCCCCACCCAGCCTGGAGTTGTGCTTGGGATTGTGCCTACCCAGGTGCAGGACCTTACACTTGGCCTTGTTGCATGTCATGAGGTTGCCTGGGCACAGCTCTGCAGCCTGTCCAGGTCCCTCTGGATGGATCCCTGCCCTCTAGCAAGTCGACTGTGCCACACAGCTTGGTGCCATCTGAAGACTTTCTAATAAATCTGATGAGAGACTGAGGGAGCTGGGGATGGTTAGTGTGAGAAAGAGAAGACTGAGGGCAGACCTCATTGCTGTCTACAGCTACCTGACAGGAGGTTGTGGAGAGGCTGCTGCTGGTCTCTTCGCACAGCTGAATAATGACAGAATAAGAAGGAATGGCCTCAAGCTGCAATTGGGTAGGTTTAGGCTGCACATTAGGGAGAATTTTTTCCCAGCAAGAGTGTTCAGGCATTGGAATGAGCTGCCCAGGGAGGTGGTGGAGTCACCAACCCTGTGTGTGTTTAAAAGTTGTTTGGATGTGGTGCTTGGCGATATGGTTTTAGTGTGCCCCTTGTTGAGTAGGGTTATAGGTTGGACTTGGTGATCCTGAGGGGCCTTTCCAACCTGAATGTTTCTGTGATGGAAAAAAAAAATCTCTTAATAAGGGGAAAAACATCTACAATTGGCTTGCTTCAGGTGGTTTCTTGCAGTCTGGAGCATCTACCCTCTTAAAAAAAAAATTCCAGTCTGCCTGCAGACACTTTAAGGGCTTTTTCAAGGTCAGAACTCAACACTTCAGGGAAGAACAGTTTCACCTTTTTGTTTTCAAGAGACCTGTTTCTCATTTATGCTATTAAATGTTATCTACTTCCATTTTAACATCCCTGAAGCAGAATGCCTGAACTGTGTAAAGGGACTTCAGTGAAAGTGAGAATCAGGCCAAGGACTTAACAGCTCCACACTCAGAGTGCTTGTGTGAGAAAAAGCTGCAAAGATCAGCCTCTTCTTGGAAAACAGGCATGGGCCAGGGCAGGGGATGACTTCCACAGACCTGGACTTCATGCTTAGTTCAGAAAAAAAACATCTAACAGTGCTGGTGTGCTTCACAACACCTGAGTCCTCAGCAGCTAGAGAGACAATATCCTTTTGAGATTTCAGCTACTTCCCATTCTGAGATGACCTAGAAGAAGCATCTGCCCAAGACCCAGAAAAAGCATCTGCCCAAGGCTCTTTAATCCCACAATCTGAAGGCATCACTGAAATGTAAGCAGGGAAAATCTCATCACATCCCAGGAAATAGGGAAATTATTCTTTTCATTTTATTTGTAATGCTACACAGTATAATGATTAGCAGGGTTCTTAACAAATGGCCCCACTTAGCAAAACAAGATCAGTCTGCTTCATGTAGCTTTAGACTGGACATTGGGAAATGTTTTTTTTCCAGCAAGAGTGGTCAGGCACTGGAATGAGCTGCCCAGGTGGTGGAGTCACCAACCCTGGGTGTGTTTAAAAGCCCTTTGGATATGGTGGTTGAGGATATGGTTTAGGGTGAACCTTGTAGAGCAGGGAGAATGGTTGGAGTTGGGGATCCTGGGGGGCTTTGCCAACCAGAATGTTTCTGTGATAAACATAGGTACACCAAGTGACCAATGTCCCTGGGAAGTTCAAAGCAGCAGTATCAGAAATGCTGTTTTAATGTGACAGAAGAGCTTATTGTGGTGGAGCTGAGAAGGAAGGGTTGTCAATGAAGACTAAAGAATCCCAGCTCCTTGCCTATCTTTCCTTCAAGCACACTCATTTCCTGCCTTAGAAGGTTAATGCTGCACAGAAGACAGTAAGATGCAGCTTCTGCTGTGCCTGAGCTATGCTTGGCACTGCTGTCTGCTGGTCTCTTTGCCAGCAAACAGAGCCAAAGCTCAGCATGCTTCTGCCACATCCTCTCCAGCAAGCTATATCTGCTCTCTACCTACTGGGAAGATGCAGATAATCAACTCCACTCCCCTCACTCTGAGCACAGCAGTGACTCTGCCCCTACATATGATCCTTATGCTTGCTCAGAATTTTTTTTTTCAGATGTTCTAAACCTCTGTCAAGAAAGTCACACTTTATTAGAAGCAGATTTCACCTACTCAATGTGTCAGTTTACAATTCCTGGGTGGTGTAATTCCTGGAAAATAAATGTTCTTCTTATACTTTTTTTGTTTAATTGTTTTGGTGCACCCTTAAATGAAGCATAACTTTCTATATCTAAGTGGTGCTCTGGTTTTCTGTTTTGATGGCCAGTTAGCTCCAAATCTCTTACAGGCAACAAGATTTTGAAGCCCACCAACTGAAATCTGCAGCCAAAGGCAGCCATCATGTTTTCATGGGACTGTGAAATGCATCAGGAAGAGTGACACTACTATTTCTTAAGGTTAATTTCCTGGTATTAGACTAAACAAAGCTCCAGTTGTCTTTAACAGGCTGCCCAGACAGAGAGCTGGGGCTCCTGAGCTTGGAGAAGAGGAGACTGAGAGGTGGCCTCATCAATGGTCATCAATACGTGCAGGGTGAGTGCCAGGAGGCTGGAGCCAGGCTCTGCTGGGTGATGCCCAATGACAGAACAAGGGGCAGTGGGTGGAAGCTGAGGCATAGGAGGTTTCATTTAAACATGAGAAGGAATTTTTTTCTCTGTGAGGGTGACAGAAGACTGGAACAGGCTGCCCAGGGGAGTTGTGGAGTCTCCTTCTCTGGAGATATTCAAAATCTGCCTGGATGTGTTCCTGTGTGATCTGCTCTAGGAGATCCTGCTCTGGCAGGTGGTTGGACTGGACAAGATTTTGAGGTCCCTTCCAGTTTCTAACATTCTGTGATTCATATCTCTTCAGGCATGCAATACAAAACTCACCAGGTTTTCATCTCTCTCAAAAAAAAGTGTTTTACTAAAATGTAACTCGGCTGCACATAGAAGTTACCTAAAGTTCCAAAAATACAGGGTTATTCAAGAAAGACTGGATGATGCTTCTCTTCTTCCAAACAAGAAGGAGGATGGAATGAAGCAGAGAGAAGGCAGATCCTATGCTCATCTCAGTTTACTTCATCTTGATAAATCCACAGAAGACATCTTTGGAGACTCTACACAGATCACAGGCTCACAGGATGTCAGGGGTTGGAAGAGACCCAAAGAGATCATCCAGTCCAACCCCCTGCCAGAGCAGGACCAGACAATCCAGCTCAGGGCACACAGGAACACATCCAGACAGGCCTGGAAAGGCTCCACAGAAGGAGACTCCACAACCTCTCTGGGCAGCCTGTGCCAGTGCTCTGGGAGCCTTACAGCAAAGAAGTTCCCCTTGTGTTGAGCTGGGACCTCCTGTGCTGCAGCTTCCATCCATTGCTCCTTGTCCTATCCCAGGGAGCAAGTGAGCAGAGTCTGTCCCCCCTCTCCTGACCTCCATCCTTCAGATATTTATAAACATTTATTCAATCCCCTCTCAGTCTTCTCTCCTCCAGACTAAGCAGCCCCAGGTCCCTCAGCCTCTCCTCACCAGGCAGTGCTCCACTCCCCTCATCATCCTCGTAGCCCTCTGCTGGACCTTCTCCAGCAGATCCCTGTCCCTCTTAAACTGGGGAGCCCAAAATTGAAGGCAGTACTCAAGATGAGGTCTCACCAGGGCAGAGTAGAGGGGGAGGAGAACCTCCCTGGTTCTGCTGGACCCACTTAATACACTCCAGGATCCCATTGGCCTCCTTGGCCACCAGGGCACATTGCTGTGCCATGGATGTTCTCCACCAGCACTCTCAGGTCCCTCTCCACAGGGCTGCTCTCCAGCAGATCACCTCTCAACCTGTCCTGGTGCAGTTTATTATTCCTCTCCAGGTGCAGGACTCTGCACTTGTCCTTGTTGAACCTCATTTGGTTCCTCTGTGCCCAGCTCCCAGCCTGTCCCAGTCCCACTGGATGGCCTCACAGCCTGCAGCTGTCTCAGCCAAGCCTCCCAGTTTGGTGTCAGCAGCAAACTTGCTTTCATTCTTGAACATATAAGAGAAAATCTGATCTTACACTGTTTCCTAGTGGCAAATATCCTGAATTTTAACAAAATATAGGCTTCCAAAGAAGATAAAAAACAGCCATTCATTAGACAGTGATTTTGAACCTTAATCTTATAGGGTGTCACTTATTTTTGAACATAATTTAAATAAACATATCTCAGATTGTTTTCAGAGGTGGCTACACTTCAAGAACTACCAGAAGAGTTACAGGACTGGCATTATAATATTATCCTATATTCCCACTTTTTAGTCTCAGATAAAGAGATCTGCCTTGTTTCCAGCACTGTACAGAGATAATGCTTGTTCTTGACTTTCCAAATGAGCGTTTTGGTACACATAGTTTACTTGAATGGTTCTCTAAAGGCATCCAAATGTATTTTCACTTATGGCCCCTAAAGACCATCCTCCTATTTTGTAACCTTTACAAAGCAAAAGAGGAAGGTAAATGTGGAAAGAACTGTCAGATTTTGCCTTTCCTTTTCATGACTGAATTCTTTTGTCACTTCAGCAAGTGCTGTGCAAGAATCACAGAGACTTCAGCACAAGCAGATGACAACCTGCTCCTGCACCTGGGTAGGCACAATCCCAAGCACAAATCCAGGCTGGGTGGGGAATGGCTGAGAGCAGCCCTGAGGAACAGGCCCTGGGGGTCTGGGGTGATGAAAAGCTCAAGATGAGGCTGCAGTGTGAGTGCAGCCCAGACAGCAACTGTGTGCTGGGCTGCAGCAAGAGCAGTGTGGGCAGCAGGGCAAGGGAGGGGATTCTGCCCCTTGGCTCTGCTCTCCTCAGACCCCACCTGCAGTCCTGTGTGCAGTTCTGGAGCCCCCAGCACAGGAAGGACATGGAACTGTTGGAGTGGATCCAGAGGAGGCAACAAAGATGCTGAGAGGGCTGCAGCAGCTCTGCTGTGAGGACAGGCTGAGAGAGTTGGGGCTCTGCAGCCTGGAGAAGAGAAGGCTTCCAGGAGACCTTAGAGTAGCCTTCCAGTATCTGAAGGGGGCTACAGGAAGGCTGGGGAGGGACTATTGACAAGGGCTTGCAATGACAAGACAAGGGGCAATGGGTTTGAACTGGCAGAGGGAAGATTGAAACTGGGTGTTAGGAAGAAGTTGTTTGCAGTGAGGGTGGTGAGACACTGGCACAGGTTGCCCAGGGAGGTTGTGGCTGCTCCCTCCCTGGAGGTGTTCAAGGCCAGGTTGGACAGGACAAGGCCTTGAGTGCCCTGTACTAGTGGGAGATGTCCCTGCCTATGGCAGGGGGTTGGACCTGGATGAGCTTTGAGATCCCTTCCAACCTTACCATTCTATGATTCTAAATAACATCAGTAGGAGAAAGTGGGAAACTGTAGAAAATAAATAGTTGGAGATAATACTTTACTTTACTGGACAGCCTGATCTCATGTGAGGTGTCCCTGCCCATGGCAGGGAGGTTGGAACTGGATGATCCTTGAGGTCCCTTCCAACCCTGACTGATTCTATGATTTTAAGACTCGTATTTCAAGCAAAAAAACCCAAACTTACTGAAATCCAGCAGAGAAATAAATACACCTATTAAAAGAATGTCCCCACAGCTATAAAGTTGTTACTGTAAAATCCAAATATTTTGATTTCAAGATAAAATTTAAAAGATAAAATCCTTTAAATCTACTGTCAGTTCTGAAGAAAGTAATCTCTGGTGACAGTGATCCTAGAGGAATAGGAATTAAGGGTCTACATGTAGGGCTGTCCTCAGAAGGCTTTGGTTCAGTCCACAAAGAAGCATGCAAGCACACTGTGAGGATGGGGTGTGTGGAAACCAATATGAGTGCCTCAATAAAAAAAATAAAGCAGCCAATACAGTAAAACCTTCTGAATATCAGAGACAAAGAAATCAGAGGAAACTACTTTGATCATACTCACAGGAAGGCAGTAAGAGGGAATATCCTGAGCTTTTCAGGTACAAACCAGCTGCTGCCAAATTCAAAGTGACTCCAAAAAAAGTAGAGGTGATCACTGTAAAGGAATAGAAAACAAAGAACATTGTTTAGCAATGGTGTAAATGTTGCACATACTTCATAGAATCATAGAATGGTAAGGTTGGAAGGGACCTCAAACATCATCCAGTGCCAACCCCCTGCCATAGGCAGGGACACCTCCCACTAGCACAGGTCACTCAAGGTCTTGTCCAACCTGGCCTTGAACACCTCCAGGGAGGGAGCAGCCACAACCTCCCTGGGCAACCTGTGCCAGTGTCTCACCACCCTCACTGCAAACAACTTCCTCCTAACATCCAGTTTCAATCTCCTCTCTGCCACTTCAAACCCATTGCCCCTTGTCCTGTCATTGCAAGACCTTGTCAATAGTCCCTCCCCAGCCTTCCTGTAGGCCCCTTCAGATGCTGGAAGGCTACTCTAAGGTCTCCTTGAAGCCTTGTCTTCTCCAGGCTGAAGAGCCCCAACTCTTGTAGCCTGTCCTCAAATAAATTCCTTCAATTTTCTTTAGTAAACCCTTCTTTAACATCACCCCTACTAAGGGCTTTAAAGGATAGGGTAAACCAGAAGCATTTTTTTGACTGTCAAAACCCCACCATCGACAGCTCTGCCAATTAGAGTTTGACAAAAATCTCTCAAAGTCATTCACCAAAATCTCTTTGAGAAGTAGAGCTGATACAGGCTAAGCTGATCATTCTTTTGGGAGGCAAAGCAAGAGACAAAGCAAAGGCTCAGATCACTGCTGAGCTTTCGCGGGAGAGCAAGGTCCCCAGTAAGCATCTATGCTGAGACCTGTAGCATTCAACACATGCATAAAACTCTGCAAAAGCAGATAGCCAGGGAGAAGACAAGTGCTGGAAATGTTACAAAACTACTCATTATAATAAAATCTACAGTCAATGCAAGGAACCAGGGAAACAGTTACAGCAGTGATTTTCTTCCTAGGAGACTCACAGTATCACAGTATAGCAAGGTTGGAAGAGACCTCAAAGATCATCGAGTCCAACCCACTACCACAGACCTCAAGACTAGACCATGGCACCACGTGCCACGTCCAAACGTGCCTTGAACATCTCCAGGGACTCAATCCACTGTTTGTAAGTAAAGGTACTGTTGGGTCACAACAGCCCCAAGCAATGCTCCAGGCTTGGGGCAGTGTGGCTGGAGAGCTGCTGGCAGAGAGGGACCTGGAGGTTCTAATAGACAGGAGGTGAGTAGGAGCCAGCAGTGTGCCCAGGTGGCCAAGAAGGCCAATGGCATCCTGGCTGGGATTAAAAATGCTGTGGCCAGCAGGAGCAGGGAGGTGATTGTGTCCTTGGACTTGGCTTTGGTGAGGCCACAGCTTGAGCGTTGTG
>WBNM01008908.1:49154-69227 GCA_013399055.1 Ramphastos sulfuratus | reverse complement strand
GGAGAGCCTGAGGGAGCTGGGGCTGTGCTGCTTGGAGAGGAGGAGACTGAGAGGTGACCTCAGCAATGGTTATCAATATGTGCAGGGTGAGTGCCAGGAGGCTGGAGCCAGGCTCTGCTGGGTGATGCCCAATGACAGCACAAGGGGCAATGGGTGGAAGCTGAGGCACAGGAAGTTTTATGGAAACATGAGGAGCAATTTTTTCCCTGTGAGGGTGACAGAAGACTGGAACAGGCTGCCCAGGGGGGTTGTGGAGTCTCCCCCTCTGGAGGTGTTAAAAACCCAACCGGACACATTCCTGTGTGATCTGCTCTAGGTGATCCTGCTCTGCAGAGAGCTTGGACTGGATGAGCTTTTGAGGTCCCTTCCAGCCTCTGACATTCTGTGATTCTGTGACAATGAGATTAGAATAATGCTGGGTCCAGAAGTCTTTTTCTGTTTCAGACTGTTTCTTCTCAAATCACTTCAAGATATCTTTTTTTTTAATGGAGACAATCCCCAAAAGATTGTCCTTTTGTTTCCCACAGTCCCCTCTTCTGTTCTTCTCCTTCTGTTTGCTCTGTCCTAAAGCAACATTTTTCTGAACTGAGCTCAACATGATTTGCAAACCCAATAAAGCAACTGAAATATTCTCTTTCACTCTTTGCTCTCCAGAAGAACCTCTGTGACACCACAATTCCATTGTGAGCTGACTACAAAGGGCTAAGAACACTTTAACAAACAGGAAATTTCCATGCAACTTAAGCATGAAGGAAGTTCAGGTCCAGGTTGTAAATCAGACTCCATGAATATAAATCCTTCAATCCAAGAAACATCACTAGGGTTTGGACACATTTTGGGCTTGAGTGGTAAAATTGGCACAGTTTTTACTGATCCTTCAATCATTTGAATTCCCCTGATCTTAAACTTTGGGTTTGTGTTTTATTCTACTTCACACAATGGCATTAACAGGATTGCAGACCCAGGCACACACCCAGCACTGCATAGTCAAGCTCACAGTGGAACTCAATTTCCAGCCAACCTAGGTACTAGATTCTCAGCTAACATTGCTCAGTATTCATTAAATGCAATTTTAATAACAAAAATGCTTTTATCAGAATCTCTTATAAATGCTTTTTACAAAGCAAGTCCAAGTGCCAGGTTCTGCACTTTGACCACACCAACTCCATGCAGTGCTACAGGCTGGGGACAGCCAGAAAGAAAGGGACCTAGGNACTTGGTGCCATGGGTTAGTTAATTAGGTGGTGCTGGGTAACAGGTTGGACTTGATGATCTCGAAGGTCTCTTCTTGGTTAATTCTTTGAAAATGACTCTGACTGCAGAAGTGAGGAAGTTGTTACTATCTCAATGACAGAAACTAGGGAAATCAAATCACATCCAAGGTCACTCAGAAACTGACCTGGGACATTGAAGTGGGGGGAGTTAACTAAGAATATATGTGCACAAAAAAAAATAAAAATATGCAAACTTTCACTCCCCTCTGCTCTGTTAATGAATTTGGTACCTTTGAATGGAAACAAAGTTATGGAGCCCACTTATCAAAACTGTGTGCTGCAAGTGCTCCATTGCTGTGTTGAGCAAGAGCTCAACAGCTGGAGCTGTGAAGAGATTCAGACCTCCTCTCTTCTTGAGGGATCCTTTGTATCCTATATGTTCCAAAGGACACTCTAATACTAGGATGTTCTTCCACATCCTGGTGCTAAGAGTATACAGGGAAGAGTGTATAGACCTTGAGCTTGGACTCAAGGTCTGTCTAGACCTGTATCTGGTCTCCAACAGTGGCCAGTATCAGATGTTTCAGGTAAAACATAAAATCAGGGAAAGCATATAACGATGCTTCCCACACACACTCTACAACAGCACATGAGTTCCAGAACACAGAATCATAGAATGGTAAGGTTGGAAGGGGTCTCAAGGATCACCTAGTTCCAACCCCCTGCCATAGGCAGGGACACCTCCCACTAGTACAGGTCACTCAAGGCCTCGTCCAACCTGGCCTTGAACACCTCCAGGGAGGGAGCAGCCACAACCTCCCTGGGCAACCTGTGCCAGTGTCTCACCACCCTCACTGCCAACAACTTCCTCCTAACATCCAGTTTCAATCTCCCCTCTGCCAGTTTAAACCCATTGCCCTTTGTCCTGTCATTGCAAGACCTTGTCAATACTCCCTCCCCAACATCTGAGCCAAAGGCAGAATCTGTATCTACTGATCTTCCACAGCAGCTTTTTTCCACTGTTATTTCCAGTGGCTGCCAACACTCCTCAAAATCCCATAACAGAGAAGTCCACACAACTTAATGATGTGCTATGTGAAGATACAGCTCACTTTGGACAACTAACTAAACCTTCAGACTGACACCAAGATTCAGCTATGCCACTTCCTAGCTGAAGACTCACTCACCTAACACACACAGTGGCATGCACAGAGGAAGTATTCCTCATTGCATCACATAAAATGGGACACTCTTTTAATTATCCCACAGCAAGATGGTTAAAAAGATGCTTCGGGAAACAGCACACATGGGTTCCAGGCCCAATTACACATTTAATCATTTAGGAAAGTGAAATGTGATCACCCAGTGTGATCATTGGGTGATTCTGTGGTCCACAACCTCCCTGGAGGTGTTCAAGGCCAGGCTGCACAAGGCCTTGAGTGACCTGTACTAGTGGGAGGTGTCCCTGTCTATAGCAGGGGATTGGAACTAGATGAGCTTTGAGGTCCCTTCCAACCTAAACCATTCTATGATTCCATCATCCATCTGACCTCCCACTAGTACAGGACACTCAAGACCTTGTCCAACCTGCCCTTGAACACCTCCAGGCAGGGAGCAGCCACAACCTCCCTGGGCAACCTGTGCCAGTGTCTCACCACCCTCACTGCAAACAACTTCCTCCTAACATCCAGTTTCAATCTCCCCTCTGCCAGTTCAAACCCATTGCCCCTTGTCCTGGCATTGCAAGACCTTGTCAATAGTCCCTCCCCAGCCTTCCTGTAGCCCCCTTCAGATCCTGGAAGGCTACTCTAAGGTCTCCTGGAAGCCTTCTCTTCTCCAGGCTGCAGAGCCCCAACTCTCTCAGCCTGTCCTCACAGCAGAGCTGCTGCAGCCCTCTGAGCATCTTCGTGGCCTCCTCTGGACCCACTCCAACACTTCCATGTCCTTCCTGTGCTGGGGGCTCCAGAACTGCACACAGGACTCCAGGTGGGGTCTGAGGAGAGCAGAGCAAAGGGGCACAATCCCCTCCCTTGCCCTGCTGCCCACACTGCTCTTGCTGCAGCCCAGCACACAGTTGCTGTCTGGGCTGCACTCACACTGCAGCCTCATCTTGAGCTTTTCAGCACCCCACACCCCCAGGGCCTGTTCCTCAGGGCTGCTCTCAGCCATTCCCCACCCAGCCTGGAGTTGTGCTTGGGACTGTGCCTACCCAGGTGCAGGATCTTTGAGGTTCCCTCCAATTTTACCTTTCTATGATTTTAAATAACATCAGTAGGAGAAAGTGGGAAACTATGAAAAAGAAATAGTTGGAGATCACACTTTACAGTTGGTTTGGGCAAAGGAGGGGACCCCATCTGACTGCTGGATTCTGTGTTAATTATCCCATCTTTTCAAAAAGCAAATTATTTCACAGAAGCACAGTGCAGTTCAGGCTGGAAGGCAACCCCTGCAGACCATCTAACATAACTCCCTGCTCAAAGCAGGCTGCTCTATATTGTGTCCATAGTTGAGGGCTGAATATCTCAAAGCATGGAGAACCCACAGCCTTCCTGGGAAGTCTGTTCCACTGCTGATCACTTTAATGTTGTTTTTTCCCCTACATTTAAAGGAAATGGTGTTTCAGTTTGCTTGCCTCCCTTCATGTCCTTTCACTGGGTATCACTGAGAAGAGTCTACTTCCATCTTCTTTTGCCATCATCCCTCCCTCTCCCCCCACAATCACAGCTGTAGAGTGGCTGTTAATCTTGAATCTCATTCCAGTTACAGACAGGAATTTTTAATCATAGGTTTCAGTACTGGCTCTTGTGGATATTACTTTTTTGTCCCTTGAGCCATGAAAATGAGAGCAGGAATCTACCTTTTGAAAAACTAGTCTGGGTGAAGTTATTTCTTTGTTTACCCATTTCTTCCAAATCCCCTTTACTCCTTTTGTCTTTTCTGTTGTCAGGTAGTTTATTTACTTATGAAGACATTACAGAAGCAGCACTTCAATAAAACTTCTCAGCTTTTCCTCAGCTGTGCTATCTGCACAGAAAAGGTTTCTCATTATAGTGTCTGGCAAACAAGTGCTGCCAACAGGGGACCAGGAAGCCCTGAACTCATTCATTGCTATCTAAACAGGCACCCAAGGAATTTGTTTTCTAGGATGACCTAAGAAGAGGAGGTGGTGTTGTCTCCTGTGACCTGCTTGCCTAGCCACTTACAAGCAGTTTATCAGTACAAAACATCAGCATTCAGACTAAATAAAAAACAGCTCTCATGCAGTAATGCACTCAAGTTAAACTCTGACTTAAAAACCAAGTCAAAGCCCACTGACTTCAGGCTAATCACATATTTATGTGTTTTGCTGTACCTGAGCTATGCTTCTCGGAGGTCTGAAACCATCTCCTAGTTGTCAATCTATCAGTGCCAGGACTGTCAGTGGTGAAGAACTTCTTCCTAGCATCTAATTTAAATCCCCCCTCCTCTAGCCCAGTTGGATCCATTCCTCCTAGGTCACATCACTACCTGACACCCTAAGAAGTCCCTCCCCAGTTTTTCTGTAGCCCGCTTCAGATCCTGGAAGGCCACAATAAGGTCTCCTCAGAGCCTTCTCTTCTCCAGACTGAACAACCCCAACTCTCTCAGCCTGTCCTCACAGCAGAGCAGCCTCCAGCCCTCTGATCATCCTTGTGGCCCTTCTCAGGACACTTTCCAGCACATCCACATCTTTCTTCTAATAGGGGCTCCAGAAAAGACCCCATGTGGGGTCTCATAAGAGTGGAGTAACATAATGCTATATATGTTAATATTATTAAAGAATGAGGTTAGGGTTCAAGTGCCATCTTAATCTCAGCTGAAGAATGACCATTAAGGCACAGCCCACAGATATTCAATGAAATACTTGAGTCTTTCAAACACATAACTACATTTATATGCCACTGGTGATTTTCAAATGTTATGAAGCATTCAGCCCATTACAGCTTCACTTTCCTGTGTTCTCACCTGAAGAGGATTTCAGTGATGCAGAAAAGTATCAATAAGTAAATTCATAGGGAGAATGAGAGCTGTAGGAAAAAGTTTCCCACCCCATCATATTTCCTGGCTGAACCACACAGGCTGCATTAGACCTAGGTCTGAGTGCTGATTGCCCATATGTGTTCAGGGTCTGGAGGTAAAGAGGCATCAACAGTGCCTCTTCAACCCCAGCTGCAGAATATATTGGAGATCTGGAGAGCAGAGTAGAAAGAAATCTTTTCCACCCTTTACATTTCAGCTTCTTGGGGGCCCACCAGACCTCACTTGCAGTCCACTTCCAATGCCACAGGCATAGCAATACCCAGAATGGCTCTCCAGAGCAGGACTCAAGAGCATCCTGGGGATACCTCAATCCATGTACTAATCTGCACAACAAACACTCTTAACTTCAGATTTTAAATCAGAGACTATAATCATGATTGGTCTCTAAAATAACTCCAGGCAGTCATAGAGATGAGGTGAGAAAGTCCCTAAAGGAGAAAGATTTGTGTCTTCCCTGCAGCCAAGCTGCTAATATTCTTTTACACAGCAGCTCATCTGACTCAACATTTCATGGCATATTTCTTCCCCACCATCTTGAAATGCCAGTTACCATCACAGTGACCTCAGAAGTAGAGCACCCTAATACTTTGGAGAACAGCCACTGCTCTCACATAATGTATCTGCCCCACACACAGGTTTTCATTCTGCATGCCTTGGCATGAGACAGGCAAGCAAAAGAACTGCCTCATGAGGTTAAACACAACCAGAAGCAGGACCAGATATACCTCATACCAAGTGGAAGCAGATTGAAAGATCTTTGCCTGGTTATTCTAGAAAGTAGAGGCTAAGCAATAAGCCAACTATGGATACATCTGAGCAGATGTGGGCTGAAATGTCAGCCTCAGCCATGCATATATATATCTCCTTCTTCCTCCTTTGGCCACGATCATGCTACTAAGAAGAAACCACTTGCTAACCACACAGCAGTGGCATTCACATAGCAGAAAACCAGACTCCTAGTCTCTTCTTGCTTTGCTCAGCAGTTACTGCCCACAGGGATAAAGCAAGGGTTGTGTTCTTGTTCTTTGCAGGGTCTGCTGTTCTCACATGGACATCAGTGCAGCAGGAACAGGCAGAGCCTGTTTCAGCAGTCATCTGTCCTCATGTAAACCTAACTCCCAAAAAAAGCAGCAACATGCAGAGCAAGAAAATGACAATTCAGAGAGGGCCTTCCTCTTTAAAGTATTATTTAGAAGAAAAAAAAAAACACACAAACATTTAAAAATAAAATCTTAGCATAATCACTTTTTGTTCATCTGTAGATTGCACACAGATTTCCTTGTCACAAGCAGTGGGTACAGGCATGTCTGCTACAGAACACACTACTAGGGCAAAAAATACAGTGCCAATGATTAAGTCCCAAATTATAGAATCATAGAATGGTAAGGTTGGAAGGGACCTCAAGGATCATCTAGTTCCAACCCCCTGCCATAGGCAGGGACACCTCCCACTAGCACAGGTCACTCAAGGCCTCATCCAACCTGGCCTTGAANCAGCCTGCAGTTGTGCTTGGGATTGTGCCTACCCAGGTGTAGGACCTTACACTTGGCCTTGTTGAATGCCATGAGGTTGGCCTGGGCACACCTCTGCAGCCTGTCCAGGTCCCTCTGCATGGATCCCTGCCCTCTAGCAAGTTGACTGTGCCACACAGCTTGGTGCCATCTGCAGACTTGCTGAGGCTGCACTGATTCCTCTGTCCATGGCACTGACAAAGATGTTAACCAGCACTGGTGCCAGCACTGACCCCTGAGGGAGCCACTTGATACTGGTCTCCAGGTGGACATTGTGCCTTTGATCACCACTCTCTGTGTGCCACCATCCAGCCAATTCCTAATCCAGCAGTGCTCCACCCAGCAAGTCCATCTGCAATTCATTGCAGATTTATTCTCCCTTTCAGAACACACAGAAATATCAGTGTTGAATCCATACAATGAATAATCTACAAAGAGCACTGCATAATAATGATGAAAATAGTTTCTCACAACAGACAGCAAATGGAAGCTGCCTGCTTCAAAGCAGCTGTCAGTACCATTCAATACTACAAATAGAATCATAGAATAGTAAGATTGGAAGGGACCTCAAGGATCATCTAGTTCCAACCCCCTGCCATAGGCAGGGACACCTCCCACTAGCACAGGTCACTCAAGGCCTCGTCCAACCTGCCCTTGAACACCTCCAGGGAGGGAGCAGCCACAACCTCCCTGGGCAACTGTGCCAGTGTCTCACCACCCTCATGGTAAAGAATTTCCTCAAAACAAGCAGAACAGGGCAGCTGAAGTCTGTAATTAAAAAAAAAAAAAAAAAAAAGTTGTCTCTTGAAAACTCAGATTTGCTCCTCTCCTGTGTCATCTCCAGTTATTGAACACAAATGTCAGGAGGAAGGGAGCTGCAGAAGGGAAAATACTACAAGCTGCATGTGTCCTTTGCAGGGAACTTGTGTTAATGGTGTTCCTGAGATCTCTGACTGACAAGATCATTAAACCTTCCTATTTATGCATCCTGGAGCTCACAGCTCCCACAAAAGTAAAGCCATTTAGAGAAGAGCTTTGTACAAATGAAGGCATTCCCTCAGCAGGAAAGGTTCATGTGAACCTCTCCTCTGTGGCTTCCCTTCACGTGGGTTTTCCTGTGGAGAGGGGATAGCAGAAAGTCCCTGGAGAACACCCTCCCTTGGGTGAAGAATGTTTGATTTAAGTCTTTTTGGTTAGTCCTTGAAGAAGGTTTCTTTAATGAGCCAAAAAGTCATTCTTAAGAGTTTCTGTTCCCAAACTTCATGGAGGGGAACATTTGGTTCCACTTTCTTCATGACATTTCAGGTTTGCACTGAATAACTTTTTCTTTCCATTTTCCAATTCATGGCACCTTCCTACTAATATAGTAGTATTCTCACTCAGCCCAAAACATGATTTTACTGCTCTAATCTCTCATGAGGAATTGGGACTAATTAATTGACCACAACATCACATTTTATTTCATGACTGTTTCTAAGCCAAGCAAGGCACCTTTCAGAAGTGGTAAAGAATTGTGAGCCAAAACGAGAAACTCTAAGCAAGCCAACACTTCTGCACTGCAAAAGCAAGGGAAAGAACACACTATCCCAGTTCACATAGGAAGCACCCACCAGTTTGCTGAACCAGCTCCCCCAAACTGCAAAGCAGAAGAAGAAAGCAAGAAAAACAAGTGGCTCTTGCAGCTTTCTCCACCCTTCGCTGGGGAGGGGCCTGGAGCACAGCCCTGTGAGGAGAGGCTGAGGGAGCTGGGGGTGTGCAGCCTGCACAAGAGGAGGCTCAGGGCAGACCTCATTGCTGTCTACAACTACTTGAAAGGAGGTTGTAGCCAGGTGAGGGTCAGTCTCTTCTCCCAGGCAACCAGCAACAGAATAAGGGGACACAGTCTCAAGTTATGCCAGGGGAGGTATAGGCTGGATATTAGGAAGAAGTTCTTGACAGAGAGAGTGATTGGCATTGGAATGGGCTGCCCAGGGAGGTGGTGGAGTCATTGTCCCTGGAGGTGTTCAAGAAAAGACTGGACAAGGCACTTAGTGCTATGGTCTAGTTGAATGGATAGGGCTAGGAGGTTGGACTGGATGATCTTGGAGGTCTCTTCCAACCTGGTTGATTCTATGATTCTCACTCACTCCCTCCCTCAGACAGAACAACAAACTAATTCAGATAGTGACTTCTTCCCAGCAATTTTCAGACACCTCATTCACATACCTTCACTTCCTTGCCTCATATTTTCCCCACTCTTCTGCTTTCATATCTCTCATGCCTCCAGCATTGTACTGCTCTCCAGCTTCTTCACTGCTTGTTCTTGCTCACATTCTTTCTGCACCAGTCTTGGATCCATTGCTTTCCTCAGATCCTACTACCCAGCTTTCTCCATTGCTAGCCTATTTATATCTGCTACCACTCACTTTCTTGTCCTGATCCCATCACCTGTCTTGATTCTGATCACCTGTCAAAGGTTAACAGGGCAAGCACCTTTTGTTCATACTCACCATGGTCATTTTGGACCAGGGAAAAATACTTGCAATTACTAGGAGGCAGATCACAGAAATGAATAAGAAGTTTTGAATAATTTCTTTCAAACTCTCAGAACAAACACTCTAAGTCCCACAGTAGCATTACAACAGATGTGAATCATTCCTTGCATTAGGGTAGATCCACCTTAACCCATATGCATTTGGCTTCTAGTCAAGGTGAGGTGAGCAAGCTAAATTTCCACAGAGGAACAATACCCTGGTACACAGGAATGCTGCTCCTCACCCAGGAACAGCCAGAGCAAATAGTGTTTTGAAGTGTCCAGGCTGTATATGAACAGCTTGCAAATCACACATCACAAAGATTGGCCCTGTAGTAAGGTTATTCTATGTATTAATCACCATTTATATCTTCCTCCATGGACTGCTTCTAGTGACCCAACAAACCACTGCTTTTACTCTAGCTACTCCATTTCTGTCTGGGAATAGATGTAAACTTTGATGTTTTCAGCTCCTACTGCTGCTGGCAACATTTAGCATGGTTGACTGGTGTGTGAACCTTTAGAGCTACAGCATTACTATCTCCATTGTAATTAGCTTTGTAATGTCTGCTGAAAGCAGCAGGTACTCCTACTCAACAGCTTCCAAATGTCCACACAAACACTTAGGTTTTAGTTCTTTTAGGAAACTAAATCTATTGTTACATGTGGAGAGCAGCTTTTGCACTTTACAAGTAATCAATGTGCTGAGAAGATCATCACCTTTCATCACCTCCTCCTGTTCAGCTCCATGGGTGGAGGAGATGAAGCTGCTGAAGCAAACCTATTTGCTACCTTTTCACCTAATGCACAAACACAAAAACTGGTAGTTTGTAATGGATGATCTAAAGATCCACCAAGGCTGCCTGCCAGCTTTGGAACACTACCTGTGTGCTCAGTGACACCTGAGCTTTGCCCAACCCAGCTCATTTATTTTAACCAACTACAACTGCTAAGTTCAATATGCAGTTTAAATCTCTCCTCACTTAGCAGTCATATAAACAGAGAATCACAAAATCATAGAATGTCAGGGGCTGGAAGGGACCTTGAAAGCTCATCCAGTCCAACCCCTTTGCCAGAGCAGGATCACCTACAGCAGATCACACAGGAACACATCCAGGCAGGTTCTGAATACCTTCAGAGAGGGAGACTCCACAACCCNAGGACCCCCAGATCTTTTTCCCTTTCGCTGCTTTCCAGCAGCTCAGTCCCCAACCTATCCTGATCCCTGGGGTTGTTCTTTCCCAGGTGCCAGACTCTCCCCTTGCCATTGCTGAATTTCATTCAGTTTCTCCCTGCCCACCCCTCCAGCCTGTCCCAGTCTGGCTGAATGGCAGCACAGCCTTCTGCTGTGGCAGCCACTCCTCCCAGCTTGGTGTCATCAGCAAACTTGCTGACAGTGCCCTCTGTGCCCTCATCCAGGACATTGATGAATATATTGAACAGAACTGGTCCCATTACTGACCTCTGTGGGACTCCACTAGTCACAGGCCTCCAACTAGACTCCATCCCATTGACTACAACTCTCTGGCTTCTTTCCTTCAACCAGTTCCCAATCCACCTCACTACCTGATCATCCAGAGCAGCAAGGAATGTGCATAGTAAATAAAAAAACAAACAAACAAACAAAAATGTTATCCTGGTCACACCTATCACTTTTCCAAAAGGAAGGGCATGCTCAGGTACTGTGGGTGAGAATCCAGAAGACTGAGCCACAGCTATTTGTTTGGACTGTTAGCCTTGCTTTCAATGGTAGGAAATATTACATAAAATCCATGTAACACATACAAACTAAGTGCAAATGATGAAAGAAATCAGCAAGGGAAAAGAGGCCTTGTGATGGAAGAATAGCAGCTGGGAAAACTGAAGTCAACCCAGCTATGTTATTTTTTAATTAAAAATAAACATGGGCTTTGTTGCCAAGGGATTGGTTAGCATTCCATTTTAAAAGGGGAAAAAAAAGACCAAAAGAAAAAAGATTTTTTTTTACTTCATTCTCATTCCCCTCCTAACCTCTCTCCCTTTTTCTGCCCCTTCCTTTCTATCCCCCCTAAAAATGTATTTATAGATTTTGCAGGAAAAAAAAAACAAAAAAACACGTGGGCATAAAATTTAGAAATTCTCTTTCTGTCATGTGAATTAATCCCTAATTACAATTTAATTTAATTTAAATTTTGTCAATTATTTCATCTTCAGTGCTGACCTCCTTGCTAGCTATACAAGTACAGCATGACTGCACTGGCACTGCTTGTGTGTGAATGATAAAGGACCACTTTGAACAGCTCTGTTAATGAAGGTTTCAGCAGACCCTTCCAAGTTCAGCCTTGCTTCTCTTCAGGCACTAAAGCAGCTCTTATTCATGCCTGGATAGGGGTTTCTTCTATTTTTTCATGGAATTTGCTAGTGTCCAAGACCACTGAAGGTCTTACAGTGTTTCTCTGCAGTCCCCACTTCACAAACAGGAGTGTGGAGTCAATGGCAGAGAAAAAAAGAAAATACTCAAAAACTCAGTTCAGGCTTTTCATATATTATAGAATCATAGAATGGTAAGGTCGGAGGGGATCTCAAGGATCATCTAGTTCCAAGCCCCTCCCACTAGTACAGCTCACTCAAGGCCTCCTCCACCCTGGCCTTGAACCCCTCCAGGGAGGGAGCAGCCACAACCTCCCTGGGCAACCTGTGCCAGTGTCTCACCACCCTCACTGCAAACAACTTCCTCCTAACATCCAGTTTCAATCTCCCCTCTGCCACTTCAAACCCATTGCCCCTTGTCCTGGCATTACAAGACCTTGTCAATAGTCCCTCCCCAGCCTTCCTGTAGCCCACTTCAGATACTGGAAGGCTACTCTAAGGTCTCCTGGAAGCCTTCTCTTCTCCAGGTTGCAGAGCCCCAACTCTCTCAGCCTGTCCTCACAGCAGAGCTGCTGCAGCCCTCTGAGCATCTTCGTGGCCTCCTCTGGACTGGCTCCAGCAGTTCCATGTCCTTCCTGTACTGGGGGCTCCAGAACCAAGGACTCAAAGGTTGACCTACATTCAATGGCTAACTACCTCATTAAGCCTCTCTGCCCTACCTATTCCTTCATCAATCTCACACTTTTCTTGTGTGCTTTTTATATGCCTGACCTCAGAGAAACTTTCTCCTACCAGGGTCTTAGCCATAGAGCAATTTATTGCAATTATTTCACCACACTGCTTCCACATCAGTTTTCAAAATCTTATCTTGCTTAATCAACTTTTACCTTCTCTCTCCATCTGCTTTAATAGTTATCTATATTTTGTTTCAGATGTTTTATGTCATAATTCACATGAGAAATGTATCCAGATACAGTTGCAACTGTACTGATGAAGCATGTAGGGGCTGATGGGACAAACCTCCCACAAAACAGGTCAATTAAATTGAAATTTTCTGTAGAAATAATAGTCTGCAACTGAGTAAAGTTATAAGTTTTGGCTGAATAAAAGAAAGATCTATCTGATGATTACCCACTAGGTGAGAAAAGAGAATTCAGATGAAGAAAAAGATTTGTTTATACCTCATCCTGCATCTCAGGTGAGTGCAATCATGCACAGCAAGTTACCAGCCTAAGGGCTGTCTGTCCTACAGTAGGACTTGCTTGCTTCTACCCAGAGTTGTTTCAGTTTGCATTATAGAAGACTGCTGGCAAAATGGAATAGAATATTAATTACTTATTCAGTGTAGAGCAACTCTAAAGTGTCCTGAGCAGCTATGGTCAGTATCTGCTGACTCACATGCAAATTCCTCTAGCATCCAAATCTTACCCCAACTCCAGAGAAAATTTGTGGTTGACCACAGAACATAAGGTTAGCTAAATAAATAGCATAACACATATTATTTGTGATGCAAAAGCAAGCATAAGAGAAAGAGGATACTGAGTTGCAAAACATTTTTCTTTATGCTTTGCATATTTTTGGGGAGAGGAAAGAAAACCACATTAGGCAAAGCAACGTGTTTGTTTTGCTTCAAGGACATTGGCTCACAAAGAAATGTTGCTGCAGCTAGCAAAAGTTCAAGTCGCTGTTGCCCAAGCCATAGTAAAAACAAAAAAATAATTAAATTTAAAAAGCTTTTGTAACTCAAACATAATTCCACAGCTTAGTGACCAACAGTACACAACAGAGAATTCCTTTTCTTGGTAATTAAAGCATTGAAGGAGAGCTGAAAGCTTTTCTGAGCACCAATTCGCTCCTGTAGCAACACAAGATTGGACTCAGCATGAGAAAATAAGAGGGGAGAGGGAAAGAGTATCCTGGCAGAACCTAAACAGGCTCCAATCTCCATGTAAGAATAGAATTCAGCTGAATTAAACATGCTTGGAGGGATGGTTTTATCTTTCAGATGTTCATTTGCTGCTTGAGTCTAAGGGTTATGTGGAAATAAAACATCACAAAGGCTTCTTCTGACATCTTTGTCAGTGACGTGGACAGAGGAATTAGTGCACCCTCAGTAAGTCTGCAGATGGCACCAAGCTGTGTGGCACAGTCGACTTGCTAGAGGGCAGGGATCCATCCAGAGGGACCTGGACAGGCTGCAGAGGTNGAATCATAGAATGGTAAGGTTGGAAGGGACCTCAAGGATCATCCAGTTCCAACCCCCTGCCATAGGCAGGGACACCTCCCACTAGCACAGGCCACTCAAGGCCTCGTCCAACCTGGCCTTGAACACCTCCAGGGAGGGAGCAGCCACAACCTCCCTGGGCAACCTGTGCCAGTGTTTCACCACCCTCACTGTAAACAACTTCCTCCTAACATCCAGTTTCAATCTCCCCTCTTCCAGTTTAAACCCATTGCCCCTTGTCCTGTCATTGCAAGACCTTCTGGCCTGGAACACCTCCAGGGAGAACCTTACTGCATTCTACCATCCAATAGTTACAAGGCACTATGCCTTTATAACAAGTTTTTAAGCTGTACCAGCAGACATGAGGAAAATGCTTCTTTTTCTCTCCTTAGAAGACCCCTCCAAATAGAACAGTGCTTCACACACAAACTGCCTGTATTGCTTGCAGACTGATTTACATCCATTCTCTCAACATGGAAGGAACTCCAAGAGCTGAAATCACTGTGTTGAAGGAGATACTGCTTTGATTCATGTGATCTTCAACCTGTCCAGTCTTGCAGTCACACCCTAAGCTCTCAAACTGCAATAACTATGTCCACCCAGGGATTTGTATGGGCTCAGCTGCATCTGTTCAGAGTTGTACCTCTCACTGCAGTAGTGCAGCTTTCTTCTCCTGGAAGAAGCTGTTTGCATATCAGCCAAAGGCTGTAAAGACAAGATTGAACTGGTCACATTTTGTGTGTTGGTTTGGAGGGTTCTTTTTGCTTTTCTGCTCTGGCAATAAAGTTTAATTAGATAGCATGGTAACAAAGATGCTCAGAGGGCTGCAGCAGCTCTGCTAGGAGGACAGGCTGAGAGAGTTGGGGCTATGCAGCCTGGAGAAGAGAAGGCTTCCAGGAGACCTTAGAGTAGCCTTCCAGGATCTGAAGGGGGCTACAGGAAGGCTGGGGGAGTCAATAGTCCCTGGGGAAGGACTATTGACAAGGTCTTGTAATGACAGGACAAGGGGCAATGGGTTTGAACTGGCAGAGGGGAGATTGAAACGGAATGTTAGGAGGAAGTTGTTTGCAGTGAGGGTGGTGAGACACTGGCACAGGTTGCCCAGGGAGGTTGTGGCTGCTCCCTGCCTGGAGGGGTTCAAGGCCAGGTTGGACGGGGCCTTGAGTGACCTGCTCTAGGGGGAGGTGTCCCTGCCTATGGCAGGGGGTTGGAACTAGATGATCCTTGAGGTCCCTTCCAACCTTACCATTCTGTGACTCTATGATAATTACTTGGCTGTGGATGCGTTACTACAGATGTGATGCATGGGGCACCAGAAGAGAGCAAACTGTTGTGACTGTTGTGTAAGAACAACTGCTCTTTGCATTGAACTAGATAGTTGAAAATTATGGCAGATCAGTCCACAGAGAAATCTGCACCTCAGAGTGGAGTTATTTTTGGAAGCATTTTTCCTGAAACTGGGAGAGGGTGGTTCAAAAACTCTTTGGCCTGGGCATGAGTCTTAGCNAGGGAACTCCAAACCATCACAACACTCATGGGAAAAATGCAGATGGTTAAAGAAGACTTGAGATCTCATGGCAGTGCATGCAGGTACATACCACTTCCAAATGTGGGGGTACCTTCCTCTTTAGAAGAATGAAGAAGGTAGATAACTGGTTGCTTAACAGACTTTATGTCCTCATTTCAAGAAACCCATTGAGGTAAGAACCTTTAGGACCATGGCACATGAGTAGAAATCTTCATTTGTCTTTCATCTTTCTCGTCATTCAGCTGGGAAAAACCCCACAGGTTTGGGGCTGATAAATCACAGCCTCTCCATTAACTGTGCTGAGATTTTTAACTCTGTGTGATCTTCAGAGATGTTTGTCAATTGTCAAGCACAGAGGACCCTACTTACAGCTCCAATTGAGCACTAAAGATACTGCTCCTGTTTTGTATGCTTAGAACAAGACTGTACTTGGGGCTTGTCTGTCCTCTGTCCTCTCTTTTCTCCTTCTCTCATTATTTTTAATGGTTTGCTTGTCATTTATACATTTACAAAGAGGCCCTTCAACCTGTGTGAAGTGTATACTTTGGTTCTGGCTTAAACAAAGAAAGGAATTGCTGTTTCTAGAGATGACAGCAATTTATCGTCCTCTGCCGTGTTTGTCGCTGCTGTCTCTGCCCTTCCAGATCATACCACTGAAAGCATTTGACAGAAACCAGTACTGTGCCTCTGAAAAAAGTTGCCCTGCTGTCTGAGACAAACTGGAAGCCCCTCACCCAGTAAGGTGCTCATTCACAGAATGTATCTGTGATTGTACAACTTATTTATGTTCTGCTTGATGCAAAAAGCCTATTTTAAAATGAGAACAAAACCTATTCCTTTCCTCATAGTTTTGTCATGAGATTGAAACTTGTGAATAGCTCAGTTATTGCAGTGGAAATCATATGCATACCACAGAGAGAGACAAATTTTACTGTGGTTGAGTGTTGACTAAAAGTAATTAGAGACATATTTGTGCTTGTGTGTGTATTGCAGGAAACCATAAAAACTTAGCCAGGGGAAGAGATAATGTATTACCTGAAGCCTTTCCTGTGTGAGCTTTAAATCATGTTCCTCTCATGTTGAGATTCTTTTGATTTCCCAGAGATATGCAGAGGGCAATGCCATGTGTTGAATCATGCCTTTGCTACTAGAGAGATCACAGAATCATAGACTGGTAAGGTTGGAAGGGACTTCAAGGATCATCTAGTTCCAACCCCCTGCCATAGGCAGGGACACCTCCCACTAGTACAGGTCAGAGGTGTACTTTGCCAAAGATTGCCAAAGCTACTGTCCCACTCTGGTACCTTGAATGGAAAATGCAAAGTAGGCAATTACTAACTGAGTAGGAGTCAGTCTGTGCCAACCTCAGCTGCCACAGCTGCCACTGCTGTTGGCCACACTCTGTCAGCTTCATAGATCAGCGAAAGGATTCGTTCTATGAAACTGCTTATCCAACATCACTTAGGACCTTGTCATTACATATTTGGTTGCCCCCCCTCCCCTTCAGATTCATTTAGAAATTAGTTATTGCTCAAGTGCCAGAGTGGAAGAATCCTATTAGTTTTCAGAGTCTTGCTGCCAAGTGACTGAATTTGACATCGTCACCCAGAAGGCTAATTTCTGGAGCGTGGAGCTGGCATTCCAATCATTGCATTGCAATAGTCAGGTCTGGGAAAAAGTTGAGGAGCACTGGAGGAATTATGTAGGCCAGAACAAATTCCAGCTGAGGAATCCCTAGATAATAATTATTTAGAAAGTTTCTGCTCTCTAATGGGTAGAAGGCAAACTTAGAAAAATATCTGAGATGATGAATGGCTTGGTGGAGACCAATCTAATTGTTTTGATGAAAGCTGTTTTGTAGATCAAACTTGAGGTTACAGTGGTAGCTGTCTACCATCTCAAGCCCTCTTTCTTCTTCTCTCTTTATCTTTTTTTTCCCTCTCTTCTTCAAGTACTTATTTTTAATGTCCTGTTTCTGCAGTGATAGGTAAAATGAGCCCTGTTGCATGAAGTATTTGTTATCAAAAGGCTTTTTGTTCAGCCCTCCTATCTGACAGCAAGCCAACACAGCTTCTTTCTCCATTGATTGGTGTTTGGGCCTCTTTTCCAGATGCAAAATCAAACAGTGAAGGTCTGTAGAGAGGGCAAGCATCACTGACGATACTATAAATACAAAAGATCAATGTGACAGCGTCTCGAGTGAGACCACAAGGTGCAGCAAGGCTCCAGCCTTTGACTGGAGGAGCTCTTAGTACTGGTTTTGGGTCTTCAGTGTAATGGACCCAGTCAAGTCTAGTGCTAAACCAGNGCCCTGCTGCCCACACTGCTCTTGCTGCAGCCCAGCACACAGTTGCTGTCTGGGCTGCACTCACACTGCAGCCTCATCTTGAGCTTTTCAGCACCCCACACCCCCAGGGCCTGTTCCTCAGGGCTGCTCTCAGCCATTCCCCACCCAGCCTGCAGTTGTGCTTGGGATTGTGCCTACCCAGCTGCAGGACCTTACACTTGGCCTTGTTGAATGTCATCAGGTTGGCCTGAGCACAGCTCTGCAGCCTGTGCAGGTCCCTCTGGATGGATCCCTGTCGACTGTGCCACAGTCCCTCTGTGCTAAGTGTTCTCCTCATGTTTTTCTGTACCACTGCTGCTCTTCCTCTGCTTTTAACATCCTCTTTGTCATTGTCTTAATCTCCTGCATTCCCTTTTCACCCCTTGTCATGTGTTCTTTTATCTAAACCTTAAGGCAGATTTCTTTCTACAGCTACTCCTTCCATTAGCTTCTCTCACTCAACCACCAGTGGTAATGTTATTTTTAGTCTGCATAAACTAAACAGAAGTTATAATAACCAGAGTGATCTAACAGATTTAAAAGCATTGGGTCTAAAGACAAGTTCCTTTCTCTGACTTATAAAAATAAATGAAATTGATCTGATGCTAGCTTCATGTCATTGTCATGATGTGACAGCTTTTCTGACAGTAAAGGGCTCAGCCATTTCAGCTAAAATAGTTGCTCTCTGAACTGGGAGAAGTTATAACTTGACAGCCATGGAATAGATGAAGCTAAGCATCATTTTGCCTATGAATTCCCAGATTTCCAACCAGGAAAGATGGAACATATTCAAATGGAAACATTCTTTGAACTCTGATTTTGCATAATACACAATTAGAGCCAATGGCATCCAGGGATGCATCAGGAAGAGTGTGGCCAGCAGGTCTAGTGGGGGGTTCTTCTCCCACTCTGCTCTGAGATCACACCTCGAATACTGTGTCCAGTTTTGGGCTCCCCAGTTCAAGAGAGACAGGGACCTGCTGGAGAGAGTCCAGCAGAGAGCCATGAGAATGACTGGAGGACTTGAGCATCTCCTCTACAAAGAGAGACTGAGAGCCCTGGGGCTGTTTGGTCTGGAGAAGAGAAGGCTGAGAGATCTGATCAATGTATACAAATATATGAGGGGTGGGTGTCAAGTGGAGGGGGCCAAGCTCTTTTTGCTGATCAGCAGCAGTAAGACAAGGAGCAATGGATCCAAACTGGAACACAGAAGGTTTCAGCTCAACATGAGGAGAAACTTCTTTACAGTGAGGGTGCCAAAGCCTTGGAGTAGGCTGCCCAGAGAGGTTGTGGAGTCTCCTTCTCTGGAGATTTTTCAAACCCACCTGGATGCATTCCTGTGTAGACTGCCTTGGGTGATGCTGCCATGGCAGGGAGGTTGGACTGGATGATCTCTGGAGGTCCCTTCTAACCTCTAAAGTTCTGTGATTCTGATTTTCTGTGACAGAAATTAGTGGAGTGCAAGACAATTGTTTAGTTTGTCCTGAGGCTAACAAGAAAGTTCTCTTTTAAAATAAGAAAAGCACAAATGTTAAGTGTCAGTATTGAATTCCATTTAGTGAATGAATCCTGATGTCTATATGATGCTTTGTTGTTTATTAATGTGACCCTTACAGAAAGGTCACTTTGGACAAATGTCACCAAGACATAAAACCAATAAAGTCTCCCTGAGTGTTGTTAACAGTGAGAGCTGACAATAGACAACATCAGGTAGTTTCCCATGAGAAACAAAGAAATATCAAAGGGCTCTAACTAGCATTCTATTTTTTGTTTGCCAGATGAAGATGGGACATGTGGATGATCTTAAATGCATTGCCCATCTTGGCACACTCTTGCATTTTTAGTGGCCTAGCTTCTTGATAAGAGATTTAAAAAACAAAATTACTCTATCATCATATGATGAGAAGAGGCTTCCAGCCTTTTAGACCACAGCAGAATCACTGCTGTGACTGCTCTTCTGAATGCAAGGTTGGTAGCATTTCTAAATCACTTTATCACAATGCTTTCCCACTAGACAAAATCTCTTCCATTTGTATTTTTAGGTTTCATTTTGTTTTCCCTGTCCTCTTCAGTATTTGTGTGCATGGGTTTCCTTGCCATTATACAGGCAGTGCAACAAACCTTCCAAAGGCTTTTTTTGTTTGTTGACATTGGTTCTTGGATTGAATTGTTTCACATCTTGAAGAGAAGGAAAAATACTGTGGGAAGGATAGAAGAATCCTCTGTGGTAGTCAGAATTAGAAAGTTCCTATTTTGATAGCCAAGTAGTTACCCTATCTGGAAAATGAATTGTTTAACTGGGAATCATAGAATCACAGAATGGTAAGGTTGGAAGGGACCTCAAAGATCA
>WBNM01008908.1:32456-49145 GCA_013399055.1 Ramphastos sulfuratus | reverse complement strand
CTTTAAATACACTTTTCTGTATTCCTCTCCATTTCAGCAAGAGTGCTTTTATTTTACTTCCTTTTAAAAGAGTAAAATAATCCCAGGTCTGCCTGCTCTATAAACTGCTGACAGCTTGTCACACACTGTGCACAGTCCAAAGCTCTTTACAGTGAGAGTGGTGAGACACTGGCACCACAGGGTGCAACTGAGAAGAGTTTGTCCCCTCCCCCCCCCACCTCCTGACCCCCAGCCCTCAGATATTTATAAACATTGATTAAATCCCCTCTAAGTCTTCTTTTCACCAGACCAAAAATTCCCCAGGTCCCTCAGCCTCTCCTCATAGGTCCAAAAAAACCTTTTGGAGTTGACCAAAGATAGGTCTCCATTCTTAGAGGTTTTCCAAACACATCTGGACACAAGCATGGGCAACCTACTCTAGCTGGCCTTGTGTTTAGGAGACAGTAGTGGAAGATGTCCAGAGCTCAGTTGCAACCTCAGCTATTCAGTGATGCTACAGTTGCAGTCGTTTCATGATGACTGTACATTGATACCCCTTGTAACATGTAGTACAAAATGCAGGCATACAACCCATACTACCTTCCAGAGTATAAAATAGGTCACTTCCTTAGCTTATTACTTCTCATGTACTCCAGCTTGCATCAGTTGACCTTGCAAACAAGGCACATTCACAAGGTTCTGTTCTCAAGAATGTGTTCCCATGGTGAAAATAAAATAACAATGCTTCTAGCAGGCTGTCGTTTTTAACGTCCTATATGGAACTGCCTTAATTATTGTCTTAATCAACATCATAACTTACAATATGGCTTGTAATTAACATATGGTAAGTAGCATCCGCCAATTAGGTTATTGTGTGCACTGTACATCTGATTCCTGTTTTCACTGGAATGTAGCTATTTGTGCTGGATCTTGTCCAGGGACTCTACTTGGCCTCTAATGTTCTTTGGATGAGCGATCCTCAGCTTTCTGCTGCAGTTAAGGGGAAGACAAGATTCCTACACACATGAATTAAGTCATAGACATGAACCTTGAAAGGAGGCTCATTAGTCATTTTTAGGGTCCCATTACTTTATACTAGAAGAAAATAAATCACATTAACACACCCATGTCATCACAGACAGCAAAGGTAAATCCATATTAATCATACATGTTCCATCACTTCTCCTTCTGCTCCCTGTCCATTCTCTCTCCCTCTTTCCTTTGTTATAGTTGTTGTTAAATATCATGACCTACAAACAAATGCAGGCATTTTATTTAATTATTCAAGCTCACCTATCTGCTGTTGCTGTCTTCTATGGCTGCCTAAGGATTCACACTTTCCAGGGGCACCTTGACAAATAATTCACTATTAATGCCACTTTGTTTAGAGCAACACTTCTTAAGTAGCAACAAGTGACTGCTTCAAAGTTGTGGATGCACACAGGCTAAATGACTGCCTTGCACAGTGCACAGTTTTGCAGAACCCACAGCTCCTGCATCTGATGTGTGGTGGGTTAGGAACTTTCCCCACACACACTATTGAGATTTAGCAGACTAGCTCAGATGGCTTGGAAATAAGCTGAAGCTCTATTTACAGCAAAGCTAAATCTACAAGCATATATACATAATATATTTACAGACCCCACATGGAGTCCTGTGTGCAGTTCTGGAGCTCCCAGCACAGGAAGGACATGGAAGTGTTGGAAGGGGTCCAGAGGAGGCCACAAAGATGCTCAGAGGGCTGTGGCAGCTCTGCTATGAGGACAGGCTGAGAGAGTTGGGGCTCTGCAGCCTGGAGAAGAGAAGGCTTCCAGGAGACCTTAGAGTAGCCTTCCAATATCTGAAGGGGGCTACAGGAAGGCTGGGGAGGGACTATTGACAAGGTCTTGCAATGACAGGGTGAGGAGTAATGGGTTTAAACTGGCAGAAGAGAGATTGAAACTGGATATTAGGAAGAAGTTCTTTGCAGTGAGGGTGGTGAGACACTGGCACAGGTTGCCCAGGGAGGTTGTGGCTGCTCCCTCCCTGGAGGTGTTCAAGGCCAGGTTGGACGAGGCCTTGAGTGACCTGTGCTAGTGGGAGGTGTCCCTGCCTATGACAGGGGATTGGAACTGGATGATCTTCGAGGTCTCTTCCAACCTTACCGTTCTATGATTCTAAATATTTACAATTATAGACAGAAATCCAGATTCCCTCACAGACAAATAAAGCTGCCCAGAAGAGGCTCAAAGCTACCTCCCCCTTTCTCCCTCTACTTTCCCAGACAGACAAACAAAGCCACCAGCAAAGCTTAGGTTGTTTTCTGTTAGCCAAGGTTAGTAGAACAGATGTAGTAGATGTAGTAGAACATCTAACAGTTAGATGTTAGATCAGAGTGAGGGGGAAGTGAATACATCCAGTATCCCAGACCAGAGTGGGAGAAATTGTTGACATTTTGGCTTTTTATCCCTCTCAGCAAACCAATGAATGACAGAGACTTCGTTGTTATTTTCTTTCTACAACCAATGATCTAATTTCTCTCATTAAAATATTCCAGTTAGCCTCAAACCAGCAGATGATGGATTTGCAATACTCAAATACGCAGGACTCAGCAAACCACAGAGCAGAAGTATCAGATGTGAAGCCTCATAAACCTCTTGCACATTGAAAAAGCACAAGGCAGCTAGGAATTCTAAGCAACCACACAAACAAAGCATGAAGGGAAATTAAGAGCTACCTTAAAACTTCCATAAGTGTTGCTTTGACTTTCCAAAGTCAAACTAACCCAGAGGACTGTTCCAAATTAAGAAAAACAAACACGCAAAACAACCCAACCCACAGAAATGAGAAGAAAACACCAAACAACCAAACAAAAAATAAAAACCCCCAACCCAACAGGAAACAAAACACCACAGAAACAATCTCTGATTTTAGCTGTCTCAGTAACTCAGGCTACAGGGACAAGACAATCCTTATCAAAAAGAATCCACTACTGGTGTGGGTGACAATTCTATTTAGGATCCCAAAGGAAAGTCATGCTAAGGGAAGAGTCACTGCCAGCATTATCATTCAAGCTACAGAAAACAGTTTTAGCCTTTGAAAGACATCATTTTACCAGCAAAAGAAAAAGATGTGACTTGAAACTCAAGCTGAGACATCTGCCTAACTCTGTTACGTGATCTGGGAGAAGGGTATGGGGGAAAACTGCAGGCAGGGGATTGGCTCAGTGCTGCTGCTTCTTCCCCATCTGGTCAGACTTTGAGGAATTGGAGGACTTTTCAACATAAACAGTGCTTGAGCTCCCCACAGGTGTGGTATGAAACTCTTAATACAGATAACAAAAAGTGGTTTGTTTTTTTCTTTTCCCCAGGATAAACACCTCCAGAAAGCCAATGGAAACATGCAAGGTTTTCCACATATTTATTGAGTGCATGTTGCAGAGTCAGGATCCATTATGAGCATTGGAGGCTTTGCTTCACTCCGAGACAAAGCTCAGTTGTCATTTCCATCTGTGTAATGTACAAGGGTTTTGTGCAATATTCCATCATGTGTTCCTATGCTGTCAAATATGGAAAGGGAAGAAAATGGAAACATAAATCCATGAAGTCATTTTCCTTCCCACATACAACCTCAGGCTGAAAATGATGTCATATTTCATGAGCAAAACAAGTTTGAGTGACAGTAATATTCGAGAAGAGGAAGTCCAAAAGAAACCTGTGCTCACTGAGCAGCAGTGCTGGTGATTCATCAGGCAGCATCCCCACTGCAAAGCCCACAGTGAAATCGAAGCCTTTGTGTGATCTGTGCCTGCCACTGCTGAGGAGCTTTGACTTTCATAAAACAGGCTGGGTAAGTGTGTAAAGGCTATAGTCTCTCCCGTGCCAAACAAATCCTGCAGGGATCGTAAAACTGGTTCCCTCTCCTCTCAGAACCCTGGATCAAAGGCTTTGGCACAGCTCTGGGTTAGCTACAGATGAAATCTTTACCTCTAAACAGCTGAAAATTCAGACAATCCATCTGATCATATGGCAAATCATCCCTGTAAGTGTTTAAGAGCAGGCTAGATGAGGTTTGAACAACCTGGTCCAGTAGGATGAGTCACTGCCCATGGCAGGGCAAGTTGGACCTAGATGACCATTAAAGTCCCTTTCAACTCAAGACATTCTGTGATTCAAGGCATGCAACCTCAAGCTGATATAGAAAAATTCATGTCAATCTAGTAAGTGCTGTGATTTNGGGGTTGGAACTAGATGATCCTTGATGTCCCTTCCAACCTTACCATTCTATGATTCTATGATCCTGACATCTCTAAATCATCTCTCCTAAATTGTGAACAATGCATGAATAAACATAAGCAAGAAGGAATCTCAGGTCTCTTGGATTCCCTTGCTGCACTAAAAGTGGGAAGACAGGACCTGGGAGCCAGTTATGCTGGCATCATGTCCACTGGCATACTGCTGCTGCTGGGGGCTTTCTCTGCAGGACAGCTGTGGCTGGATTTTTGCACCAAAATGGACATGCCTGTGAATGGAAATAAAATCCTCAGTCTTGACCTTTTGTTACCACTGAAAGCCGCACTGTAATTTTCACAAGAGTAGGAGTTCTTGGGAGAATTAAGTTCCCCTCAAGTCTACATCTCCTCTGCAGATTAAGAAGCATGAGTACCCTACCCATACATACAAGATCCCATATATCACAGGCTCACAGGATGTTAGGGGTTGTAAGGGACCTCCACAGATCCTAAAGTCCAACCCCCTTGCCACAGCAGGACCATAGAATCTAGCACAGGTTGCACAGGAACACATCCAGACAGGGCTGGAAAGTCTCCAGAGCAGGAAGCTCCACAACCTCTCTGGGGAGCCTGTCCCAGTGCCCTGGGATCCTTACAGCAAAGAAGTTCTCCTCATGTTGAGGTGGAACTTCCTGTGCTGTAGCAGCTCCCCTGCATTGCCCCTTCTCCTATCCCAGGGCACAAGTGAGCAGAGGTTGTCTTTTCCCTCTTGACCCCCAGCCCTCATACACTTATAGACATTTATTAGATCCCCTCTCAGTTTTCTCCTCTCCAGACTAAACAGCCCCAGGGTTCTGAACCTTTCCTCATACCAGGATTAATCTGGCCACATCAGAATGTAGCTCTGCTGTCTTCTGCTTTCCTCCACACAGGTAAGTGGGCTTTAACAAAGCACAGTGATCAGAGAGTTCAAACCAATCAAGCAGAAACTGCTTTTCCTTCACACTGCTCTCCTTGCTCCTGACTTGCTACCATTTCACATGCCCTGTTATTCAGCGCAGAAGCCTTCACTTGAGCTGGAATTTGAAGAGGGTGAGGGAAAGAAAGCAAGGGGGAAAACAGACCCATTTTTTCCCTTGTAGATGACAGACAGGTGAGGAGGTACACGGCACCTTAGCTATTAGTATTAGCTACTTCTGCCATTGCAGGGTAACATTAGACTTGGAAAGAAATGCAGCAGGTTTGAGCCACATTAAAGGCCTGATTGAGTACAGTGCTTTGAAACACATGCTTACAGTTAAGCATGTGCCTAAATGCTTTGCTGAATTAGGACCTATGTTGGTAAGAGGGGCAATTGATTAATGGCTTCTGACAACCACCAGAAACTAATGAGCCACAGACCTCAGCTTTTTCTTCCAAATGACTGTATTTAAACCTGCAGGAAATTTCATTATGGAAACAGAAAACACTTATAAATAAATCATATCTGTCTCTTTTTGCAAATATTAATTTTTATCTGCAATTAGTGGTAAACCCAAACTTCCTTTCATATGGTAATGGGAGACAGTACCACTTGCCCTCTGTAACTGGTTGCTCATTCAAAGCCCTACATTGCTTTCTAGAATGGCATGGTTTGCAGCAATCTCTGTGAACCCCTCTAAAATGAACCATGAAATATGCAGCATCCAACATGCTAACCAAAAAAAATTGCCTGGCCGTGACAAACATCAGGATGAAGCATGCCAGCACTGCACAATCCACCCAGAAATGAAGAGCCTGTTAATGGCATCTGCCTGTTTTCAGCTGCTTCTCACCAAGACACGGTAAGGGATCAAACCCCTGGACATCAGTACAAGCTTTTCAAGTTCTCCTGTGTGACAGATGGTAAAGGTCTGAAATAATCACAGAATCACAGAATGTCAGGGGCTGGAAAGGACCTCAAAAGCTTATCCAGTCCAATGCCCCTGCCAGAGCAAGATCTCCTATACCACATCACACAGGAATGTGTCCAGTTGGGTTTTGAACACCTCCAGAGAAGGAGACTCCACAACCCCCCTGGGCAGCCTGTTCCAGTCTTCTGTCACCCTCACAGGGAAAAAATTCCTTCTCATGTTAAAAGGAAACTTCCTATGCCTCAGCTTCCACCATTGCCCCTTGGCCTGGCATTGGGCATCACCCAGCAGAGCCTGGCTCCAGCCTCCTGGCACTCACCCTGCACATATTGATAAACATTGCTGAGGTCACCTCTCAGGCTCCTCTTCTCCTAGCAGCACAGCCCCAGCTCCCTCAGGCTCTCCTTGTAACAGAAATGTTCCATTCCCTTCAGCATCTTTGTGGCTCTGTGCTGGACTCAAGCAGTTCAATGTCCCTCTTGAACTGAGGGGCCCAAAATTGGACACAGTACTGCAGATGTGGCCTCACCAGGGCAGAGTAGAGGGGCAGGAGAAACTCTCTCAGCCTACTAACCACAGCCCTTCTAATCCACCCCAGGATGGCATTGCCCCTCCTGGCCCCCAGAGCTCATTGCTGGCTCAAGGTCCAACCTTACAACTAGAGCCTCGTTCCTCCAAAGTAGAGTCCAGCTCTCCATTTGCCAAGCTGTGGTCCATCATGGAGGTTTTTTAACTGGCCTTGTGTTTTAGCTGTCCTCACGTTATTTGTTTTCAGAGACAGAAAAAACCTCTGGCCAAGGTACACCCACAGGAGCCATAACATTACCTAAACATCATTAAACAAATCTTGGTTTTCCTAGCATCACTATTGCAGAGCACAGATTAATCCAGAGACTTCAAGGTTATAAATTACAAATCAGAGACACTGTCTGAGGTCTTGTTGTTTTCCTTCATAAGATATCTGAAATTATTCCCCCTTTTTCAATTTTCACATGTCCTTCACATGCTGAGAGGGCTGCAGCAGTTCTGTGAGGACAGGCTGAGAGAGTTGGGGCTCTGCAGCCTGCAGAAGAGAAGGCTTCCAGGAGACCTTAGAGTAGCCTTCCAGGATCTGAAGGGGGCTACAGGAAGGCTGGGGAGGGACTATTGACAAAGTCTTGTAATGACAGGACAAGGGGCAATGGGTTCGAACTGGCAGAGGGAAGATTTAGACTGGATGTTAGGAGGAAGTTCTTTATAGTGAGGGTGGTGAGACACTGGCACAGGTTGCCCAGGGAGGTTGTGGCTGCTCCCTCCCTGGAGGGGTTCAAGGCCAGGTTGGACGAGGCCTTGAGTGACCTGTGCTAGTGGGAGGTGTCCCTGCCTATGGCAGGGGGTTGGAACTAGATGATCCTTGAGGTCCCTTCCAACCTTACCATTCTATGATTCTATGCTTTCAGCCATCTGAACGAGATTTCAAGAGTAGACATATGCCACATAATGAAAAATAACATGAAACATATACTATTTATGCCAGAAGGCAGAATTTTAATGGGTGTTTACAGTGCTTGAAGAGCAAAAATCGAAGTGGCCTTCACACAAAATGAAGTTAGTCTCTTTCAGTCACATACTCCTCCTTGAAAATGCACTAATTGACCTCTGATACCGCAGGTAGTTTGAATTCACAACTAGCTAACCAATTACACTTGGGACCGGGTTTCACAACCAGTAGCTTTATCCCACCAAGAGCTGCAAATCTAATCATCTGTGATCACATTCTTGTCCTGTTAGCTTATGCAGCTTTCACTAGCATGACACCTTTGTACCAGCTCTGTGACTGCTCTGCAAGCAAAGGCAGTACCTAATCCATCAAAACTCCTGCCAGGATGAAGCTAACCTGTCAGGCTGCCTGCTAGCAGAGAGAATTTCTATCACAGTTGCATTGCACCATCCAACCACAACGTTTCTTACTGATTACTAGGAGCAGGAATGCACAATTTACTTCATCACAGAATCATGACCTGCAGGTGAGGGGGGGGGTCTTTAGCTTCCAGAGTGGTATTTAAACTGAATACTCACTATAGCCTTTGGAACTGACACAAACTCGCAACGCAGCTCTAAGGAAAGAAAAGTGCCATGACCAGCATGCCTGAGCCTTGGGAAAATGACTCAAGCCTATCCAGTCAGTGGGAAAAAAAAATTAGTTTCAGTGCCCTGGACTCACTAACAATGCCCCAGAGGAAAGGGTGGGGAGGGAAAAGGAAAACACTTGATTTTTCTTCATAAGTCTATACAAATAAGATATTACATTACTAGGCAAATGCTTGAAGTGTTTACACTCTCCTTACACGGTGAGGAGGGAAACAACTATTTACCTTTGCATAACTGACTGCAACCAATGTTTATTCTCACTCAGAGCCTGACTCAATTGAAAACCTGCTTTGTGTTTCCATTTTACAAGCGTGCATAACACACAAACAGCGTTTCATGAACAATGCCTAGCACTCTATGTGTGCTCAGATATTCCTAGGCTCAGACAGAAAACTTTCAGCACAGTTTCAGAAAGACAAGGTGGTGAGCTTTAAAACATACGTCCTTGTTCATCTGGTGCATGGGAAAGTCAGAAACAGCAGTTACTGCTTGTTCCTAGCAAAGTGAAAATCTACACTGTATCAGTTGTGACCCTAGGAGGTACATTTTGATACTTCGAAAGGCGAATGCTGTAGTTAGGCACTCACCAAAACTTATCCATTTAGTAAAGGTCTTCTGAGAATATTGGCCAGATTGAGCTTGACCCACACAGAGCCTAGAGTTGCACTATGGATGTCTGGCCCCCTCTATCACACCCACACCTGGGCAAATGATGCAAAAATACTTGTGTTCTTCAAAGGATTGGAGACATTTCTCTGCTTGATTACAGTAACAGACCTATTGTTAACTCTTGCCATTATGCTTCATTACAGCAATGAGTCCAATTTTGTATTTCTTTAGACTTGTATTTTTCTGCTGCAGTTAGATTGAGAGACATTCTTCTCCATCCCTCCTCTCTTTTGCAAGGTAGAAAGGGTTACCTTGAAATTATTTAATATCTCTAAAGTAGAAAAGGTTGCCTTGAAATGATTTAATGTGTCTAATTAAAGACCATGTCTAGACCTTTCCTACAAAACTGCTATTCTGAATTCAGCATATATGAACCATGGCAAATGGATGCTAGGAACTGACTACCCATGTAGTCTTTGCTACCCATGTAGACATTCTCAAGTTACTTCTTTAGGGGATGTATGTGATAAGAGCTTCCCTCTTTGTTAACAATTATCTGAGCATCTGTCGTGGTAGGCCTAAGCAGGCCAAAATAGGCTCNAAGCCTCTTGTAATCATTAATTGCCTTCTGCCATAAGCAGAAAGGAGCTCCTTGAATCCATCTAGTGAGCAAGCTGTGTGTTGACCGCAAGCTGTGCACTGACCACAGCAACCTTCTCTGCCAGTTTTGAGTTCAATTAATGTCTCTATTTACTGGTTATTCCTAGATCCTGTTATTACCTCTATATAAAGTTTCCATGAGTGATGCATAGAACCTATTATTATTATTGAATTGGTGATGGGGGTGACATGAGTTCTGAATATTTAATAAACTATATTAATATTTTTAAAAACACAATTGTGCAGTAATTAATTACCCCTTCCACTGCAGCATCTAGGACAAGCTTGAGGAGATGAGGATGATTCTCACACTGCTATGGTAAATTCCTCTCAAAGACTCCAGAGTCTCTCATTCACAGGGTAGCAAGGAGGATTAGAAGAGCAAGCACCTCACCTTAAGTTGTTTACCTTATATGCAAGGAGCATGGCTTCCACTTTAATATTATCACATCTTCCACAGGACTTATTCCACTTTCAAGGAAGTATGTTTGTTCTTCTGTCATAGCACTACCTGTTCTTTCTCAAGATTTCTAAAATCAGATATTAAAAATGAATATGAAGCACACCCATAGGTGTTGAAGAAACTTGGCTCCAGATCCATCCTGCTTTTCTAAACTGCTCCCCTAATTGCTGTTCTAATCACTTGCAAAACCTCATTGAAGCATTTCATGTATGCATTTCCACTTCCCTCATTGCTCTAGGGCTTGCCTCTCTACTTCAGCCTATGTTGTTTTTTTCAGTCTGACCTAGTCTGTGAAACCACTTGGTCATAAGGAGGCTGAATACAGTAGGCAGCCCAAGTCATCACTCAGAAGGTGAGGATTCTTCACTGAGCAATCCTTTGTTGTTAATAGCTTTGAAAAAATACACAGAAGTTGGAAATTGCAAGAGAAGGCACTAGTGACTACAGGATCACAGAAAACATCCTCAAAGCTCATCTAGTCCAACCTCTGACCCAGCACTGAAGGGTCAACACTAAATCAGTACCAAGTCCACACACTGCTTAAACATCTCCAGGGATGGGGACTCCTGCACTACCCTGGGCAGATCATTCCAGTGTCTGAGAAGCCTCTCTGGGAAGAAATATTTCCTAGCGTGCAGCTTGAACCTCTCCTGACACAACTTGGAACAGTTTCCTCTGTTCCTGTTGCTTGCTGCCAAGGAGCAGAGGCTGCCCCCTCCTCACTCCAACCTCCCTCCAGGTAGTCATAGAGAGTGATGAGGTCTCCTCTCAGCCTTCTGACTAGCATCAAAAGGTACAAGATGAGGCAGTTGCAGCTTTGAGCACAGGTTTAGCCAATTGAATCCAAAGATGAGTATTCAATACTGTGATGAGGCAATGCTAGACTTAAAACAAAAGTGCTGTCTGGGCCAGAATACCTTGGGGCTTGGAGTTCAGATTGTAACATGAGAGGCTTCCTGTTCTGGTTGCTGCTTCAGGTTTCTGGGTTTGGGGTGCTGGGCTTTTCTTCTGGGCTGGCTGCAGGCCTGGGAAGTGAAGGGCTCATTTCAGCACTGCTTTCTGCTGCTGCTTTTACTTTTGCTTTTCTGTGAAACAGACTGAGGTAACTGTAAATTGTTATTTCCAGTAAACTCTTTATCTCAACCACAGGGCTTCTTGTGTTACTGTCCCTCCCAATTTTTGTGTGGGAGGCTGGCTTGCGAGAGCAGGCTGTGTTAACCAGGAACAAGCATTTTGAACTTGCAGGCTAAATCTCTCCAAAAATCCTGATGGTGGTTTGGTAATTGCTCTCACAACGTCTACATAGTTATTCACTAAAGGAGACAGCAACTTGCAGTTCTTAAAAACATGAAGGAGAAAAAGCCAACACCACTGGTAGTGAATCACAATGTCATATGGAGGGAAACACAGCAATTCCGAGCAGTACCTCCTTCCTTTTGAGGTCAGGTCCTGGCTGAAGTCACAAATCCACCTGCAGGTATACATGGCAGGCTCACAGGATGTTAGGGGTTGGAAGGGACCTCTGGAGATCTTCCAGTCCAAACCCCCCTTCCCAGAGCAGGACCAGAGAATCTAGCGAGGGTCACACCTAGCAAAGGTTGCATAGGAACACATCTACACAGGGCTGGAAAGTCTCCAGAGAAGGAGACTCCACAACCTCTCTGTGGAGCCTGTTCCAGTGCTCTAGGACCCTTACAGTAAAGAAGTTCTTTCTCATGTTGAGCTGGAACTTTCTGTGTTTACATCCATTGCCTCCTGTCCTGTCCCAGGGCACAAGTGAGCAGAGGCTCTCCCTGTCCTTTCCTTCCCGACACCTGTGCTGGTTTGCGGCTAATTGGAATATGGACTCTGATTTCTGGGAGGGGAGTTGTGTTTCTGTATTGCCTTTAACTTGTATATTTCTGTAAATATTCCTGTATATAGTGTATATATCTGCTTGTATATTGTGCTAAGCTGTAAATAGAGCTTCATCTCTTAACTTCCAGCCAGCTGAGTCTAGTCTGGGGGATTTTACAAAGTGTGAGGGGTGGGTAACTCCCAAACCATCACAACAACTCAGATATTTATATATATTTATTAGATCCCCTCTCAGCCTTCTCCCCTCCAGACTAAAAAGCCCCAGGGATCTCAGCCTTTAGGAAAGATGTGGACCAATTGACAGAGAGTCCAGAAGAGGGCAAGAAAAAATTTCAGAGACCTAGGAAATACGGTCTCCATGGGGAGGTTGGAAGGGTCTCGTTTGCTGAGTGTAGCTGGCATGGTAATTCTCCTCACATATATTGAAAAAAGAGGTTGATAAACTTTTCATAATGCCTGAGGGCAGGACAAGGCATGAGGTGCTTAAAACAGTGCAATAGAGACGGATTTTCTCCCTTGGCACTAGTGATTTCCTTACTTATTAAGACACTTGGGGAAACTGCAAAGAGAAGGATAAGGAAGAGTCTATTTTGGGTCAATTGAGACAAGCTGCAGAGCTCCACAGGTGACACTTTTAGAAGAGAAGAATGAGCTGGGTGACTTGCCAGAATCTTTTTTTTTCCCCCTAGCCTACTTTCTATCTTTGCTAATATTACCTGACAGTTTCAGCATAACTGATCTATATGTGTGTGTGTGTTCATGTGTGTGTGTTTCTTCAACAAGAACTGCAGTAAGCTGGAGCTCATCAAAAGACCACAGGAAGGAGAAGTGCTCAGTCATTATCTTCTCCACAGAAGCACTTGCACAGAAAGATTCTGAAGGATTCAGCTGGCAAGTCACCACATCTTCATAGCCAAAAGGTATCAAAAATTGATGATAGATGTAACAAAACCAGTACCCAAGATACTTTGAACAGGGACATTCTGCTAACCATAGATAACAATCAAATCAACATGCAAAACCCCAGCTGGAAGCCAGATTGGGATAGCTGTGTAAGTGTAATGAACTCAAGATGCAGGGAAATTTTTTTGCCAATCATATAGTTTTAAAGTTCATTAATTCAATTGCTTTTCCTTAAAGAAAAGAAAGAAAAAGAAAAAAAAAAAAAGCCCACTGAACTTGAAAAATTAGAGATTTCTGAGATAAAATGGACAGTTACTAGCTTCAGCTTTCAGACTCCAAANTCCAGGCTGCACAGCCCCAACTCTCTCAGTCTGTCCTCATAGGAGAGCTGCTGCAGCCCTCTGAGCGTCTTTGTGGCCCTCCTCTGGACCCGCTCCTACAGTTCCATGTCCTTCCTGTGCTGAGGGCTCCAGAACTGCACACAGGACTCCAGGTGGGGTCTGAGGAGAGCAGAGTAAAGGGGGAGAAAAAATTCCTTTTTTTCCTATTATTATTGAGCTCTGACCTACTGTTTCTATTTGGATCCTAAGCATATTGGTGATAAAAACTGTAGCTGTTACTCTACCAACATGAGCATTCTGCCTTCCAACAGTGGATATGAGATATTCAGAAGATGATACAAACCCACAACTCACCTATGAAATCACACAATAATAAACAGGGTAATAGTTTCCTGCATCCCTCAGCAGCATTCATCTGAGACTCTGGAGCATGAGATCTGCTTACCTTTAACTTCACAGGCACATCTACACATTTTATTAAGAGTCATAAAACAAAATCTGCTTTTATACCAAGCTACTTAATCAAATTATTGGCAAGATGATTAACTATAAATCTGGAGCAGACAGCAGAAAAAAGTAAAACAAAACAAAAAAACAAACAAACAAAAAAAATCAGCAACAGGAGGACTTTTCACCCCAAAACAAAAGTAAGATGCAAATAGTAACCCTGTAGCTCACTCCATTACATGCCACAGGCATATGGGAGGAAGCTGGATCCAGAACACATCCGGATCTCAGCTTTACAATGTTGGCTCACCTCTAGGAAAACAAATCAAACCCAGAAATCTCCTACTGGGTTATTTAGAAGTTCATTGTAGACTCTGAAGTTTGTGTCCAGGCTGTAGTGAGTTCATCCAGACTCATGCTCAGGCTTGAGAAAAACTGGAATTCTGCATGCATCCAGCCCTGCCAGCCCTCCTGCATCACAGGGAATTTCATTTCATACACACTAACCCTCTAACAAAGTCGTCTGAAGGTACCAGCTCTGAGGATCCAAAATTCCCTTAGCTCAAATCAAAACTGTCTTTTGTGCTCAAATCAAAACTATATCAGGGTCATTAATATTTAGGCCATGGTGACATTACTAAGTCAGTCACTGGAAGACCTTTCTGGGCACCAGGCTCCAAACACAACCCTCTTCTGAACAGACTCTAGGACCCCTAGACAAGTCAGTCCCTATCTCTGCTCCTTCTCTGCACATTTCTGTTTTTTCCTGGTTTAAGGTGGAAATATTTCAGGCAGGAATTCCTTTTGCCTAAATATTCAGATGAGCAGAAGTGTATAGTGTCACTGTCACACAAATACTCCTCCTGATCAAGCATATGTTGCCTAATCTGCCATGCCAAGTTAATCCCAACAGGAAAAATGAAATACCAAAAATCAAGGCATCTTGTGGAATTCCTGTCTCTACTCAGGCAGCTCAAGCCACTAAGCCAGTCCTGGTGTTTTAGGATTAAGCCAAGGAAAGGTCCACATGCAGATGCCAGTAACAACTGAATTAGTTGTGGAGCTGACAACAACAATAGCAGGGCTGCCTAAAGCCAGCCAAAACACAGCCTTTCAGCAAGCACAGTGTGGGTTTCTGTGCCATGTTAACCTGCCAGAATCTTCCCTCTGACTGCTGAGGAGATGTTGTCAAAGTCACACTCTGTGGTTAAAATTGTATCTCAAAGTAGTCAAATACACATTCTGAACAACTTTTGTGCTTTCACATTATTTGTAAGTGGTCGTTTGGTGGCTTGGTTGGGGGATTCTTCTGCTCTCACATTTGATGTGTAAGTTGAACAGAGAAGAGAGCAGGAGTTTAGATCCAAGTCAGAACCTCTTCTGTTCCTCTCAAAGCTGGATCAGAGCTCAAATGACAGTGCCAACATTTTCAAACTACACTCAGAAGAACTACACTGCTCAGAGTACTGTGCACTGTGTACAGTTCTGGAGCCCCCAGCACAGGAAGGACATAGAACTGTTGGTGCGGGTCCAGAGGAGGCCACAAAGATATTCAGAGGGCTGCAGCAGCTCTGCTCTGAAGACAGGCTGAGAGAGTTGAGGCTCTGCAGCCTGGAGAAGAGAAGGCTTCCAGAAGACCTTAGAGTAACCTTCCAGGATCTGAAGGGGGCCTACAGGAAGGCTGGGGAGGGACTATTGACAAGGTCTTGCAATGACAGGACAAGGGGCAATGGGTTTGAACTGGCAGAGGGAAGATTGACACTGGATGTTAGGAGGAAGTTGTTTGCAGTGGGGGTGGTGAGACACTGGCAAGGGCTGTCCAAGGAGGTTGTGGACCTGTACTAGTGGGAGGTGTCCCTGCCTATGGCAGGGGGTTGGAACTAGATGATCTTTGAGATCTCTTCCAACCTTACCATTCTATGATTCTATGATTTAAGATTTTAGCTGCCATATCTTTCTGGACAGTAGCTGTTCTTGGGAAGTCCATCTATGGCCAAAATTCCACAGGAATGTTTCTTGCAATAACTGAACTACAGCCCTAGAGCAGAGCTCTGTAATGGACTAAACATGGGAAGCAACAGAAGACTTTCTCTCTTTAGCCCCTCCCTCTATTTCTTGAATGAATCCAGCACTAGGGCTGAATTTCTACCCATTTTGGTTTAGTTCAATGTGTTGTGGGAATGCAGAATACAAATAGTCACCTTGAACCTCCTCCCTCCTGCCCTCAGAGCTCATGCATCTTTGCACATCCTCCATGCACTTTTCAAACCTTCTGCACATCTTCCAGTCCTCATCCAGTCCTCACTATGGCAAAAGCCTTCAGCTGAGTAGTATTTTTCACACAATCTTTGTAATCTTTCAATCATCAAACTTTATAAGCAGCTATATAGAATGGGGGAAAAAAAAAAAAAAGGCAACTAACACTGAGAAAGCTTTTTCAGCTATGTTTCTCCTCAGCCTGACAGCACACTGCTGTCTTTAGCTATAAAACCACTTTTGCAACTTTGGAAGTTGTTAACCCAAATTTGCAATCAAGAGACTCAAAGGGTTTAAAGTTGACCTTGTTTAATCCCTTTTCTTAAGAGTATACACCAAATATTGTATGACATGGAGGCAGAAAGAGTCCAAGCAATATTAAATGAAATACAAAGGCAACCTCACAAAGAAGGAAGGTAACATCCCTAACACAGCTCTGTGGTGGTCATACCTGGAATGTTTCATTCAGCTCTGGAGAACTCATTTCCTGAATAAAAACAACTCAGAGGAAGATCACAAGAGAGCCATAAAAATGGTAAGCTAAGAGAGAGTGACTGCCTTAGAGAGATTAAAAGGGCTAAGGATACATCAACTAACTAAATCCTAAGAAGGGGATGAGACAACTGTCTGCAACTATTAGAAGAGCATTAGTAAGGTCAGAGAATCATTTTAGGGAAACAGGAGATAGCAACTACAGGCAGTAGTAGTAAATTAAAAAGTATTAAAAGAGATGCTCAGAGGGCTGGAGCAGCTCTGCTATAAGGACAGGCTACAAGAGTTGGGGCTCTGCAGCCTGGAGAAGAGAAGGCTTCCAGGAGACCTTAGAGTAGCCTTCCAGTATCTGAAGGGGGCTCCAGGAAGGCTGGGGAGGAACTATTGACAAGGTCTTGCAATGCCAGGACAAGGGGCAATGGGTTTGAACTGGCAGAGGGGAGACTGAAA
>WBNM01008906.1:116138-159155 GCA_013399055.1 Ramphastos sulfuratus | reverse complement strand
GGCTATCAAGCAGGACTACAACCTTGGGCTTCAATAGGGCAAACTTGCCCTATTGCCCTTCTCAAGCAATTGCTAGGGGAAATCTCATGGGACAGGATACTAAAAGGCAAAGAGGCCCATAGTAGTTGGTTAACATTCAAAGACCAAGTGACTTCTTCCAAACTCAAGATCAGAGCATTCCACCAAGTAGAAAATCGAGAAAGGGAGACAGGAGCCTCTCACGGTTAAGTAGGGAACTGCTGAGAAAACTCAAATGGAAGAAGAGAGTCTACAGATCATGGAAGGAGGGGCTGGCCACTTGGGAGGAGTATATGACTGCTGTCAGAGGATGTAGGGAGGCAACTAGGAAAGCTAAGGTCTCCTTGGAATTCAACCTTGCAAGGGAGGTCAAGGACAACAGAAAGGGCTTCTTCAAACACATTGCAGGAAAAGCTAACACCAGAGGCAATGTAGGCTCACTGCTGAATGAGGTGGGTGCCTTTGTAACAAAGGGTACAAAGAAGGCAAAGTTACTAAATGCTTTCTTTCTCTCCATCTATACCGCTGGAGACTGTCCTCAGGAGCCTCAGACCCCTGAGGCCCCAGAGGAAGACAGAACAAAGGAGGAGTTTGCCCTGGTTGATGAAGACTGAGTTAGGGACCAGTTAAGCAATCTGGACATCTATAAATTCGTGGGTCCTGATGGGGTGCACCTGCAGGTGCTGAGGGAGCTGTCAGAGCTCATTGCCAGACCACTCTCCACTGTCTTTGATAAGTCATGGCAGACATGAGAGGTGCCTGGGAACTGGAGGAGGGCAAAGGTCACTCCAATCATCAAAAAGGGTAAGAAGGAGGACCCAGGTAACTATAAACCAGTCAGGCTCACCTTCATCCCTGGAAAGGTAATGGAGCAACTTATCCTCAGTGCTGTCCTTAGGCATATCAAGGACAAGAGTGTCATTAGGAGCAGAGAGTTGTAGTCATGGGACAGACTGTAGTTGGAGGCCTGTAGCTAATGGAGTCCCTCAGGGGTCAATACTGGGACCAGTTTTGTTCAATATATTCATCGATGACCTGGATGAGAGCACAAAGTGAACTGTCAGCAAGTTTGCTGATGACATCAAGCTGGGTTGTGCTGCCATTCAGAGAGGCTTGGACAGGCTGGAGGGCTGGGCAGGAAGAAATTTAATGAAGTTCAGCAAGGACAAGTGTAGAGTCTTGCACCTGGGAAAGAACAACCCCAGGTGTCAGTATAGGTTGGGGACTGACCTGCTGGAGAGCAGTAAAGGGAAAAAGGACCTGAGGGTCCTAGTGGATAGGGGGTTGACCATGAGCCAGCAATGTGCTCTGGTGGCCAAGAAGGCCAATGCCATTCTGGGGGGTATTAGAAGGGCTGTGGTTAGTAGGTCGAGAGAGGTTCTCCTCCCCCTCTACTCTGTTCTGGTGAGGCTACATCTGGAATACTGTGTCCAGTTCTGGGTCCCTCAGCTCAAGAAGAACAGGGAACTGCTTGAAGGAGTCCAGCACAGAGCCACAGAAATGATTAAGGGAGTGGAACATCTTCCTTATGAGGAGACCCTGAGGGAGCTGGGGCTCTTTAACTTGGAGAAGAGGAGACTGAGGGGGGGACTTCATTAATGTTTGCAGGCTCTTCTCCGTGATGGCCAATGACAGGACAAGGGGCAATGGATGGAAGTTGAGGCACTGGAACAGGCTGCCGTGAGAGGTTGTGTGGTCCCCTACTCTGGAGACATTCAAAACTCACCTAGGTGCATTCCTGTGCTGCCTGACCTAGGTGATCCCACTTCATCAGGAGGATTGCACTAGATGATCTTTAGAGGTCCATTCCAAGCCAAACATTCTGTGATTCTGTTAAAGCAATGCTTGTAGGCCAGACACCGCAGTCTGGTGTACTTTCCAGGCAAGCGTGCACTGATGAACAAGTCCATACAATGTATGTGGCCAGTTTTATCTAGTGAGTCAGAATCTTCTATTTATGTAATACCAACTCCCATTTTTTAATTAAATGGTTCCGTGATATCCAACACAATATAAACTGTTTCTTAGACTCTCACTAAAAGGTACTTGAAGTACTTAGTGTAGGTGTTGTCCTTGTATGTTTTATTTTGGTAAGTTTAATATTGAACATTTATCATAAGACTAGACTGTTTACATAAAAACTATATCCTCTTACTAAGACCTCCATTCACCTGAAGAGTTCTGATAACATGTATAAACCACTCAAGTTCCATTTTTTGTTTGGGTATTACAATATCAGATCCTTAGATGAACCAAACATGCATCTGCATTATCCCATATTAAATTTTTAAGCTTCCAGCCTAATATTGTTCCTTCTTGCTATTCATCAAGTATATAACTGCAACCGTGTTCCCATATTTATTGTGATTTATAGACACCGTAAATGCTTCATTTTCTCTTAAAATTTCCTGAAATGCTAAGCTGAAAGCCAATTGAAATTCACTCACTGAAGACACTGTGTTGAACTGCCTTGGCTTTCTCCCTAAACCAGATGTTGATTTTCTTTTAAATCATAGATTCATAGATTTATGGAATGGTTTGTGTTGGAAGGGACCTTAAAGGTCAACTAGTTCCAACCCTTCTGCCATAGGCAGGGATACTCTCTACTAGACAAGATTGCTCAAGGCCTCATCCAGTCTGACTTTGAACACCTCCAGGGAGGGACCATCCTCAACCTCCCTTGGCAACCCGTTGCAATGTGTCACCACCCTTACTATAACAAATTTCTTTCTAATATCCAGTCTAAATCTACCCTCCTCAAGCTTTAGTCCATTCCCTCTTGTTCTATCACAACAAACCCTTGTAAAAAAAGTCCCTTTCCAGCTTTCATGTAGACCCCTTTCAGGTACTGGAAAGCCACTATAAGGTCTCACTGGAGCCTTTTCTTCTCCAGGCTGAAAGCCCCAACTCTTACAGCCTGTCCCCATAAGGGAGGTGCTCCCTCCCTCTCAATCACTGTACCAGACTTTGCTAGGGCTCATCTGTGAGTACTATACACAATAAACCTGCAAAGCCCAGAAAAGTAAGAAAAGGAAATCAGATCATCTGATATAACACAGAAATTTGCCTTCTTGCTCAGAGATCCCCTAAACATTTCCACTTTACTACCATACATTACACATGGTAGCCTTGGCTCTGGACTTCTGTCACTCTTTTGCACACGCTCCTTTTCCCTGTCAGGTTCTTTGTTGGGTATTGGTTTGGGTATTTTTTTGCCTGTGATTAATAGCAGGCATTTTCTGTAGTCTTTGGTTGTGTTGTGAAAGTGTAATTTGGTGAAGGGGCATTTGCACAAAAGAGAAAATGGAAGGCTGATTTCAGTAGTGGGGGGCTGAGTAATTATGAGGCAGAAAGAGTTTATGTCAATTCCAAACCAGTGTAAGGTCTAATGATATAAAAAAAAGGTTAAAGTTTAAAAAAAAAAAAAAAAAAAAAAAAAAAAAAGAAAGACTTTTATTCCAGAATTATGTCTGCAAAGGAACATAGAGAGTTACACAAGCGGTAGCTGCAGCAGCATTATAATTACACTGCCATAGTTCTGCCAGTTAATTTCCATGGACAAACCCTCAATTTTTTACTTGCAAGGTTTCACCAAGTCTTATTTGGGATTACCTTCATAAATTCCTGACCCCTTTCTTAAAAATTTATTGCTTTTAAAAATGTTGTTTGTTGGAAGAGCTGCGAAGTCTCTCCCAGACATCACAATGTCTTTGAAGCACTGCACAGATTTTGTAATGTCTGGAAAACACTCCCTGGATTGCATTTTGTCATTGAAATGCTGTGCACATATTATAAATGCCTGAGATGGTTAGATGGACCTGACAGCACTAGTAATAACAGCAAGTCCCCTTTGCAAAGATTAGTATGGATGCTAATTGCTCTTCAGGCATTGAACCCATTAAAGTAATGGAGTAAGCAAAATGAAGGTGTAAGTTAAGAATGGTGGTCTGAAGGGTGAAATGATACTTAGATAGCCAGACTGGCAGTTCCTTAGAGAAAACAACTTTATGACTGATGTGAGGAGCACTGCATTGATACCTTCCTCAGCCCAAAGGAGGGAAAAGAAAGGCATAGGAGAGCATAGAGATCTACAGTTCTTCCAGATAAGGCAGCAATGCACACTCCAGCTGTGAATAGGTAAGCTGTCTGTCATGCAAACCGTTGGCTAAGACGCTGGCAATATCGATGTAGTTATCCAAATGAGTAGGCTATGACTGGAATTGTTGGAAGAAGACACTTTTCTAGGAGTATGTGCAAAGATTTTAATGAATGTCTGTATTTTCATTTATGCAATAGAGCCAGATCACTCATCTGCTTGTTGCTGCTGGACATTTTCTTTGCTTGAATATTTAAATATTATGGTTTGTTCTATTAATGTAAGAAAGACAGAGCATGACGTGCTAAAAGCATACTTAATTTGAAATATATAATTTACTATGGAAGAAAATTGTTTAAAACCTAGTAAAAAAGGAAAGCTAGAAAGTTCTGTAGCCAACATTGTAAATAAAGATGTAAACATGTAAATGCCCATACAACCCTGACAGTACAACTGTACAAAGTGTTTTCACATTTGTCTCCAGAGAGTTCACAGGGAACAGAGTGCCTCCTTTTTTTTCTGCTTAACTGGATTTCATCACATTCAAAGGTCAAATGTCCATTTGCTCCAAAATAAAACTCTTGATGTGTTCTTCTGTTACATTAAGACCATTTACATTGCAGACAACCAGGTTGAGAGCTTTTAGGGATCTTCACTATGAGGTGAGTTCTCAGTCTCTTCCAGGTATCTCACCCAGCCAGCTACCAACATCAAGTGTCACTGAAAATGGAAGCCACATATGGGCTTTGTATCTTCCAGAAATACTTAGCTTCATGAAAAAAAGTCTTTCTCTGCTTCATCCAGCCTACTTCATAATCCAAGACTGATTGTATTAGTGAACACTTACCCTATCCTAATCCACTAGTTATTACTGTGGACCTGTGCACATCAGAAAAATGAGCTACTTCTTTGAAATTGTGTCTCCTTATATCTATACATTGGATCGTATATGTGAAGTCAGCTATACAAACTCATGAGCCTGATGATAAACTAAAAAGGTTGCTTTCAGTGCTGTTACTGCCCAGAGATTCAAAAGATATGCCTGGAACCACAATCTGTGGTCCCCAAAGAAGGCCTGAAGGCTTACACTAGTCTGTAAGAAAAATAATCTATTTCAGTAATATTGCCCTTTTTAGGCCAAAATAAACTCTGTAAGGTGCACTGATTTTGAGGTCTGGTTTGCCTATCTTAATTAAAAGTTTATGCACTGTATCTCCTTTGTTGAGCAAAGGATGTATCCCAAACTGTTTTGTCTGAATATTCTGTGTAAAATTCAGAACAATTTGTTTCATAATTTGTCTATGATAGTAGCTGGGAATTTTGGCAGAGAGAAACAGCTTTCCGTTATAATTTTGTGGGCAACTGAGTCAGAATGACCACTGCAGTTACTAACTGCCTTGGAAGCAGACCACAGAACATCCTGGAACTGGTCCATGTCTATTTAAAATTACTAGTTATAGTAGTCTATTTTAAATTATTTTAAATTATTTTAAATTGCTGGATTTGAACAGCCTGTCACAATCCTTTGGCCAATAAGAAACCCTCATCTGCTTTCCCTCATTGAAAGGAGGAAAAAGGACTTACTTTTGTGCTTTGCAGACCTACTAAAAATACTATAACAGTAGTGTTGGGGTAGTGGTTATTAGGTTATTTTCCTTCCTGTGGTTTTATGAGGTGGAGTGAGAGATAGGGCTGCATAAATAACACAAATTGTAAACTGTTTTAAGATCTGGTTTCTGATCCCCCACTCATTGATACAGTAGAAGTTGTAGTACCAGAGCTAAAGCTCAGGTTTGACAGTTTGCATTTATTTTACTTTCAATGTTCCAGATAAAGACTTCTGGGAAGAGGAAAAAATCCCACAGTGTGGTGTAAAGCTGACAAAGCAAGAGAAAACGAGAGGAGAATAATATCAGAGCTCATAGGCCTCCAGTTCTAACAGCTCTGCTCCTAACACTTCATTCATTTAAGCTTCCAGTGAAGTCTCCCTGTGTTTACCTGTAACTTAAGAAACTATCCCTTAATCCCATCCCTTCCTATTCTCTGTCATTCTCTTCTTACTTATCTTTTTAAAAGCTTCCTCACTCACTTTCCACCCCCACCCTGGCTTATTTCTTCCATATTAATAATAATCTTAGTACTGAGCACTTATATCGCTCTCTACATGTTCAAAGTGCTGTACAAACCTTAGCTAATTAATCCTCACAACACACTCCCCTCCCTCTGTAAGATAGGTAAGTATTATTATCTCAGTTTTACAGATGGGGAAATTGTCGCAATGACTCAGTGGCAGAGACACAAGCACAGTAACCTTGTTCTTGCAACTTCTGTTTTGAAAATACCTTCTCCAACCCTACTTGCCTCTATAAATACCTTCCTATCTCCTTTGTCTCCTAAATTGTCGAGACAAATCCGCTGCCTACTCCTGCCACCACAGCTCTCTTTATTGTTGCCATCTCTTTCGCTCCCTCAGACACCTCCTGCAGGAGCTTTGCCAATGCATTGCACCTCTGGCTCTTTGAATACCTTCTTCTTACAGATGCAGTTTTCATCTCACTTCCACCAGGCAAGATGAAAGTAACCTCTTCCAGCCTCACCAGTCTGGCTCTTTGTTTCTGTCCCTGGATCACATCAAGATCAATGTGTAGCTGCCTAACAGAAGGCTGCCTATTAGAGATTTGTATCAAGATGACCTGAATTCTCTCTTCATCTTTTCCTAGTACCTTGGCATTTCTGAAGGTGCCCTGTACCAGCAGCAAAATGGCATAGATAGGATTGTTGGTAGATTTTATGCCCTTTGTATACATGCAGCTCCCAGTTTGGCCACAGTACTACTGCAGGGGACCATATTTTGGTTCATGTGCAATCCACTGCTTTTTGCTTTCTGTTGGTGAGCTGTGACTCACTTCTTAGATCAGGACACTGCTTTATCACTGAAGATACCAACCTATTCCATCTGCCAACTTCGTGTGCCCTGAGCCACCTTCCTAGGATCTGGTATTTTGATGCTCAAACAACCTTCGCAAAGTAGTTGTTTTAAATGTGGCCCTGAAGAGCAAGTGGATTGATTAGGAGTATTCTTAAATTTGGGAAAGAAGTGTCCATAGTTATAATGTTATAAGGAAGCATATCCAGGATTTAATTGCCTGTGGAGTTGCTTCCTTGTTCCTGCACATTGTAATCAGATGATCCTTGCTGTCATGCCCCTGTGCCCACCAAATATGTGCATCACTTGAAACACTGATCAAGCTATTCAGATATTATCCTTGATTTTCTCTCTCTCCAGAGTGGTGCACTTGATCTTACTGACCAAAGATAGAGTCTGATAGTGTGCATAACTATCTTGCTTAGCTGCAACAGTTAAGTTTTGCCAGTCTCTTTTTTTTTTTTTTTTCATTTTTTCAGATCAACTAATTAGATATGTTTACCTGAACCTGCTCTTTAAAGAACTGCTATAATGTCATGTCCTGTGAGGAATAGTGCTCATTTTCATATGACATGGTACCATACCTCTGCAGGTGAGCTATCAGTCTCTGGTGCTATATTGAGGATTTCTTTTTTTTTATGCCTTTGGATACTTGTTTTGTTGAAATTCCACAGCAAGTTCTTAACATGCTCATAGTAGTGAGAGGCAAGGCACAAAGAACTGAACACAAAGGCACATCTCTTTTTTCATCTTCTGTGTGCGTCAGTGTCATAGGGGTCAGAGATTGGACAAAGAAACCGCTGGCTTCTTGCAGCCAAGTTTTGCCAACCCATACCCACTTATACTGCTGCCTTTTCCGTTATTTTTTTATCAGTTTGGTTTATACATGCACTATCAGCCCATTAGTCATGCATTGGGTCCTCACCTTCTATGAAGAGTGAGCAAGGAAAATGACCTACGTCAGCAATGTTCTTCATGTGTCTCAGTGTCAAATGTTACTTACTCAGTGCTTGGCTTGATTCCTGCAGCTTGAGGTGATGGGACCAATGTGCATCTGAATGACCTGGTTAAGCACTTGTTCAGGTTTAGTAAGGCCACTGCTATGCTAGGTTTCTGGGCCACAACATATGGCTTCACTGCATAATTCTACATAACTATTCTCAAAATCACAGGAAACTTTGAATACCACCTTCCTAGCATGTGCCCTCCTTCTAAATAAAATGAACACTAGAAGGTGTAACCCACAAACCTCTCCCAAGGGGCCATTCACTCTGTTTATGATTGGCATGACTTCAGTAGGTTAATGGTCTCACCAGTTTACCACCTGTGCACTTTTGCGTGTGCTCTGCTTCCTGCTCAGCAGCAGCAGCCTCTGGGTAGAGACCTCTGTGCCTCACAGTACCTTCCAGAGGAAATGACCTTGAATACTAGGTCTAACTTATCTCTCTTCATCTACTCCCATCCTAACCTATTTTTTTACTAGCTTTTCACTATAAAAATGAAAAACAGCTACTCAGGCTAACAAATAGTTGGATTGTTTGCTTGAGGAGTCAGAGAGCTGTTTTCCTTAAGGACCACAGGTTATTTTTTTGGCTTTAGAGTCTCTTAAACCTGCATCTGGAAGTCTGTATTATTATCTGGGAGCTGGAGCCATTGTTTGTGGCTTTGGAAGGTTGTTTTGCCCAGTGGTGAGTGCAAAGATACTTAATCTTTTCTAAGACTCCTGACCACAACATTCGAAATATTCTTTGTGCCTTCTGACTACTCTGGGAAACCTACATATGAAAAAATCAAAAGGAATCAAATGAGCTCAGCACTAGGCACAGGGAGAGAGAGACTTCTACAAGCATCTGAACACCATCTCTTGGTGTTCACATGCCCTCAGCCACTTGAGCAGATAATGATTTTTTCCCCCCTTCTTTCCTACATACCAGAGAATAACAGGGCTATGGTATTAACCCATGTGTATGTGTTTACTCATACCTATTTACCATGAGCACAGTTACTGCTGTCTGCTAGAGTGGGTCCTGGGCCTTCTAGATGCTCATTCAGCTAGGTGTCTGTCAAACACTATTGGAAAACAATGACTGAGTGAAACCTGTTCATTGCTGGGTTTTTTTCAATTGTATTTTCACAAGGAATTGTATTCAGCGTTTCACTGTAGAGCTCCAAAGTAGAGCTGTGATGGAAAATTTAGATTATCTCTAATTTTTTTCCCCTTTTCCCCATTTTCCTATTTTGAAATTCCTTTTTTATTTCCATTTTCTAAATTCAAATGCTATTTGGTTTTCCCATGAAAAGTGTCATCTTAAGCAAAACCCACATTTAAGGGAATTTTTTTTTCAAACATTACTACACTCTTAGTTATCTAACTCATAGCAAGTTGTATAAGGGCCCCACATAAAGAATTTCAACAGGGAGAATTTGCTCTCTAAAAATATTTAGTTGTCTTTTTGAAAATGCTCCAAGAATAGCCCTGCTGACACAACCAAAACCCATAGCATCCTTTTGGAGCAGGCCACCATGAAGCTCTCCATACAGACTCAGNTCCAGAACTGTACACAGTACTCCAGGTAGGGTCTGACGAGAGCAGAATAAATAGGGAGAATCACTTCCCTTGCCCTGATGTCTTGCCGCAGTTCTATTGTGCTACTTTAGGGAAGTATACAGGCAGATGCTTCATGATACAGTTAGGTCTCTCAGAGTTAAGACAAGGACTTTAAGCTGTCTAGCTTGTGTGCCAGCAACAGCAAAGGTGCAGGCACACTAGATGCAGCTGCTCGGAGCTGTACTTTTCACTTGGATGATTACCTTGTATTGCAAACTATGTTACTAGATCTTCTTTGCCCTTGGGGCCAGTTTGCTGTGTTTGTGTGCCTTGCAGTCAGACCTGCTTTCCTGTAATCATGCTCTCAACATCCACTGTTCCCAGAGCTGGGCAAGTCCAACCACAAGCTGCCCAGTGAGGCAGTACTGACACACAGCCCACACTGACAGAAATGCTCAGAGCATCCCTTGGCACAATTTCCTCATATGCAGCTATGAAGACCCATCAGATTTTTTAAAGACTTTTTTTTTTTTTGAGACATGTAAGACATGGACCTGCTGAAGTGGGTCAGGAGGAGAGTCACAAAGATGAACAGGACACTGGAGCACCTCTGCTATGAATACAGGCTAACAGAGTTAGAACTGTTCAGCCTGGAGAAGAGAAAGCTTCAGGGAGACCATATAGCAACCTTCCAATACTTTAAAGGGGCCTCAGGAGAGACTGGGAGAGACTCTTTATCAGGGAGTATAGTGATAGGACAAAGGGTAATGGTTTCAGACTGAAAGAGGGTTGATTTAGATTAGGTATTAGGGAGAAATTCTTTACTGCAAGGGTTATTTAGGGAAGCTGTGAATGCCCCATCCCTGAAAGTGTTCAAGGCCAGGTTCTATGGGGCTTTGGTCTAGTGGAAAATGTCCCTGCCCATGGCAAAGGGTTTGGAAGCAGACAATAGCTAAACTCCCTTCTAACTCAAACCATTTTATGATACTATGATTATTAAGTACTTTGCTGGATTAGAGCTAAATATTTAATAAAACCCAATGTGAAGTAGCAGGAAGAATCACTGAGTTTCAGGGCTGCTGCAGACTGCCTGTTTTCAAAGAATAATGACAGTAACTACATCTCTTTATTCCACCCATATTCTGCCAGGTTGTCTAAGACTGCTGTGTGGACTGCTGGTAATTATACCCAGTATTTACCTCTCAAAATACTGAATGTTTCATTCAAAAAAATTTCACTGGTAAAGGATTTTTGATCTTTTCCAGTTTTTCGTATAGTGGAAATAATTTCTTAAGTAATTTGCTAGCAAAGTAGAAAGTCTTCACATTTTTTAAAAGAGCAAAATTTCTCTTAGAAGTTATCTTATATGACCAAAGCATGAACATTTCATTCAGAGAATTTATTAGCTTGAGTAAGCTGCCATTCAGACTACAAGTTTGTGTTTAAATAATAAACAATGAAAGGAAAAAACTAGTCTAGAGAGGTCAGTGCTTAGTATCTAATATGCTTTTGCAGTTTATTTTTGTTCTAGTAAGCAGATGCTTTGAAAACTGTTCAGCTGCAGTTCAAAGGTCAGTACTGGGCCAGTCAATATTTCATACAAAGCTCCAAATCAATGCCCTATGAAAGGAGGCTCAGCACCTTCTGCCTAAAAAAGTGTCTAAAATAGAACTTACTTCTCAGACTCAAGATACCCTGGGGGATTTCCTTCTTTGTGTTCCTGCCGAAGGAGCCCATCATGATATTGCAGTAATTGCTAATCTTTTAACCACCTATCCATGTACTGAATTTTGTGATTTAAGTAAGCATATTGATAACCAGCCCTTGCTTTTTTTGCACATAAATGTTAGGGTGCTAGGCTTATATTTTCTACATAAAAGATCAGCAACTTTATTACCCTCAAAAGGTGGTTGTTAGGGTCCAAGACTAGAATTCATCATACTAAGTATGGTTATTTACTTTATACATTTATGCAGTGTATCAGCCACAGCTTTGACAGTGCTCTGCAATTTTTTTTTTCACATAAAGGCATTCAAGTCTAAGAAATATATTCATACCTGCTGTCAACAAGTGCAACTCCCTTGGAAAGCTCTGAGCTAGTGACGTGAACAGCAGCATAAATTTTAGGTCTAAATTGGTCAGAAAATATGTGAAAGTGGGCATAATTTGCATGCTGGGGACTGAAAGAAGGAAAGTAGCTAGCAAAAAAAAAAGAGTGCAATTAAGTAAGGGGGAGGGGAATAGAAGGTCTGCTGGCTTGAGTGTAGTGCCTCAAATTTGATTCTCAATTCAGACAACTACAAGCAAATGTAAATGTTAGATTTAATGCAACTAGCTATTTATACTGGAGTGAACACACTTTCTCTACCTATTATTCTCATTGCTATGCTAAAGGATGGACCAAAGTATGCCATGTCTAGGCTGGCAAACACTCAGCACAAAGCTGTATATGTGTTTCCCTGTTCTCCCAGTGGTCTCTAGTATGATTAGAAACATACTGACTGTTTATGGAAGATAAGTCTTGAGAAATGGAAAACAATTTTCTCAGTCACCTTTAACATGTTTTGGGGGTCTTTTGCTTACAAACACCTTTCTTGTGTTCCATGCTGCTGTGATAGATCATGGAAGGTGAAGAATGTGTCACAGAAGGATCACTTCTTTGGTACCTACTGGAAGGAAATAACTAAGAGCTGTGTAGTGAAATGAAGGCAGTATTTGGATTGCCAACAGCAACTGCTCAGCTTGGGTGCTACCATGCCCCCAGGGAGCCCCTGGCCCAGCAGGATGATTTGGTGTATCTGAGGTAGCCACTTCTGAAACCATTCAAAGCAGCTAGGACCCTATGTCACCCCACTGCCTGAGGAGGTCACTGAAACTCCCACCTACCGATCACCTGGGAAACCTCTCAGTTTAGATCTGAATAAGTGTTGAACTTCAGTCACCTTCATCCACTTGAAATCCAGAGCACTGAGTCCTCTCTTGAGAGCAAGCAGTTAATGATGGAGGAGGAAGAGGCAGCAGCCACTTCAGAATAACTTAATTGTTTGAACACTCTTACAAGAAGTGGGAAACGTGGATTTTAAGCCTTTCTTAGACTGAAGGGGTTTCAGCCACAATTCCCTTTCCTCGGAGCTTATCCTACCCAGCAAGCTAGACAACTTCTTCATTCTGCTCACTATGAGAGGTCACAGAGCAGAGAGAGAATAGGTAAGAGGGAGCTTGTTTTTGCAGCCCATTGCTGAGGGCAGATATGAGAGAGTCCTGAGGCTTGGTCCCAGCTGTCACTGCTGTTTAAGTATTCTTTACTGTTAATTTTTAATACAGACACTCATACAGTCAAGCAGCCATGGTTGTCAGACTGTAGTGTCTAATTCTGCCTGAATTTGTATTAAGTGCCAAAAACATGTGAACCAGATACTGCCCTAAGCCCTGAACTTGTCGCATCAAATAATGAGCACCTGAGACTGTAGCACCTTAGCTGCCTATTTAGGAGCAGAGTTGTTCAAGGCCTTCTGCAAAGGTAATTGAGAGAGAAAGGAAACCTGCAGATTCTTCATCTGAATCACATTCTGGAAGCACCTCTTCTTTCTTGGTTATAAAGGGAGCCCAGAATGACATTGTTCCCCAAATAAGCCTCTCTGTTGAATTTAGTATGTCCAAATCACAGGAATTTAATTTCTTTCTCCAGTTGTTTTGCAAGTTTTTGCTGTTAGTTTCCTTCGTGTTCACCTCAGAATGGTGTGCACCACTGGAGAAGGATAGAACAGAATTGTCTAGACACAACCTAAGTCTCAAGACTGCTACCTAGCACCAGACATTCAGGGTGAAGTGTAGGACGTTTTTAACCTTCCTTTGCCTCAAGGAATCTGTGCACAGAAAAGCCTCACTCTTTTGTGGAAGAGTACGAGTTACGTTGGAAAGATACACTGCACAGCCAGTACTGAAATGTAATGTCAGTCAGCTACTCTATCTGAGTTTATACTATTAAATATATCTTCTCCATCAAAGTGCTGTGCAATTTCAAAGTGTACAATGCATTCTTCATGCTCTTTTGTTTTCACCTGAGAACATTTTCACTATTCCAGACAGTGGCTCTCCTAAAAAGTAAGAAGTTCTAAAAAGGCAGCAACAATGTATGCAACACTGCTGGCTTGCTGATGTAGCTTGTTGAATGGCATGTAGTGGAGCACCTCAGACATCCTCTTTGATTTATTGTATGATTGAGAAGAAACAAAGTTGATATTATTAAGATGCTTATTGAAGAGGCGAAGAAACTTACTGCTGTGAGAATGCAACTTGGTAGACTACCATTTAGCCAAATACATAGAGGAAAGATACCTGCAAATATTTCAAAGGGATGTCTGTGTTACAGGAATAATTCTGAAACCATAAGGTCTTTCGAGGCAGACACTGCACCTTGCTATATGCTTCCAAAAGCCCTTGTTTCTGGCTGGGGCCTCATGTCATTATTGTAATACTAATGGCAACAAAACCACAATTAGGCCACTATAAATTGTTTTCATAGAATCATAGAATCATAGAGTGGTAAGGTTGGAAGAGACTTCAAGGATCATCTAGTTCCAACCCTCTGCCATAGGCAGGGACACCTCCCACTAGTACAGGGCACTCAAGGCCTTGTCCATCCTGGCCTTGAACACCTCCAGGGAGGGAGCAGCCACAACCTCCCTGGGCAACCTGTGCCAGTGCCTCACCACCCTCACTGGAAAGAACTTCCTCCTAACATCCAGTCTAAATCTTCGCTCTGCCAGTTTAAACCCATTGCTCCTCATCCTGTCATTACAAGACCTTGTAAATAGTCCCTCCCCAGCCTTCCTGTAGGCCCCCTTCAGATATTGGAAGGCTACTAAAGGTCTCCTCGAAGCCTTCTCTTCTCCAGGCTGAAGAGCCCCAACTCTCTCAGTCTGCCCTCATAGGAGAGCTGCTCCAGCCCTCTGATCATCTTCGTGGCCCTCCTCTGGACCCGCTCCAATAGTTCCATGTCCTTGCTGTGCTGGGGGCTGCAGAACTGCACACAGTACTCCAGATGGGGTCTGACGAGAGCAGAGTAAAGGGGCAGAATCCCCTCCCTTGCCCTGCTGGCCACACTGCTCTTGATGCAGCAAAGATAATAATGTCAAAGAAATGACTTACCAGCCTTTATATCTCCTTTCTCATCTAAAGGGACTGTTAACCTGTTAGTGAGAACTAAATAAATGAAAGATGGTGATGAATATGTGGACATAATCAGAGGTTATGTGCTTTGAGTCCTCTGATTATGTCCACATATTCGTCACCATCTTTCATGACCATAATGATCCTGTCACCTGGAGTAAACTATGCATAGCCTAACTGGTCAAGGGAAACTTCTGCAGGGGCTGGTCATGACACAGTTGCTGTCTCCCTGCAGTTAGTCTGCCATATAACAGCACTTTTTCTACAATCTGGGCACAAAATTTGAGGCTTTTTAATTTCCAGTGCTTTTGAGATCCAGGAGCTCTGCTTTCTGATTTTTCTAGGATGATACATACTTTTGTAACATTAAGGTAGGATTGCTGATGATACATCTCCCAGACCTCAGAGGGCTTGAACGTAAACCATCCTTTTTTTGGTGATCAGTTCAAGAACCATGTCAAGAGTGTGTGACCGCTTATTTCAGTACATCAGTTGACTTTACTGCAGGAATAATTAGCACTGATTGGAGATGAAGTACTAGGGAAGAAGCAAGTATGTACTTGTTTAATCTATAACACAGATACCTCTTGCTGTGGTTAAAGAAAATACAGACCTCTTTGATTTTTCTTAAACCTCCTCCTTCTATGCTACCTTTACAACCTTTCAAAATGATGACAGTAGAAAAATAGGGCAAATCTGTTCCCTCCTGTACTAATTTAAATGTTGAGTTTGAACAATTATTCATGTTAATAACTTCTGGGTAAATCTACCAGCCTTGCCAAAAAGCTCAGACAACAAAACAGCAAAGGTACCAGCTGAAAGCTGTTCTAAATGGGGAAATTCCCCCCAGGGCAGAGCTTTCCCTTCTTTTGAGATCCTTTCCATGCTGGTAGGGGTGGTTTTGTCTATGGATTCTGGCAGCTTCCCTGCTCCTTGTTTTGTGTGCCAATGTGTTATGAGAATTATTTCATTTAGCTATTCTTGTTTCCTGGTACAAATTTTCAGATTATTTCACCAGCATTATGTAGTAATTAGCACATCACCTTCTGTGTGGAGTGCTGAAAAGATTGCATTTTAGCAGATAGGATCAACTTTGGAAGAGGCTCCATTTCTTCCTAAAAGAAGCTATTTCCAAAAATTATACTGAAGTTATCAATAATTTCATAATCTCTGTGCTAATTCCATCTGCGAATCTTTGTTGATATTGCTGTTACTGTTATCATTAATCACTACAGTTGCTTTCTATTACTTTCTTTACTGTACTTAGGTATTGTTACCTCTTGTATCTCTGTGAACAAGCAAGCTTTTGTCTCCTGATACCTAAACTCCTGATACCTAAAACTCAGTGTGTCTGCCTCTGCTACCCTAAGATATCCCAGAACACCTCTAAGCACACACCATTGGACCTTCTGCCTGCTTTCCATCCCTCCAGATGCTCTATGCATAGCCTGGGTCCATGCCTGGCAGGGAGGGTGCTATGAAGCACCTGGAGCTTGTGCCTATTGTGCTGATGGCTGCACTTGCAGGTTCGGAAATCAGGGTGCAGGTAGGATTATGCCAGCAGCATCAGGATCCCCATAAAAGCAGTAAAATCCTAAAGCCACTGATGTGTTTGTTGGTGTCAGGATTTAATCCAAAGCCTTTCTCCTGGTGTAAAAGCTGGAGTGGCCTCCACACAGCAGTTCTGAAGGCAGAGGTATGTACAGAGACAGGAACTGCTATATGATCCTTCCTTTTCAGAATTTTTGGCTTATTATAATCTGTGGATTTTTTTTCAGACACGAGGTCACTCCCACACCTCTTCTCTTACAGTCTGTTTTCTCCGTGTGGCTATGTGCTTGACAAACAATGTCCCATTGTTTCGTGACTCCACCGTGCTTCAGTAATGCAGATTATAGGTTCTCCTCCAATGCCTGGCAACCTGTTTTTCATTCTTAGGCCTCCTGTAATGGTGCATAGACATTAAAAGGAATTTTATCATTATCTACATACCAGTGTTTATTTAGTTCCTTTGTTTGATACTATTATTTTTATATAACCTTCTCCCTGTGATCTTATCCATATGGCATGGATTTTAGTTGTATGAGCTTTAGCAAGGTATTTTTGTATTCCTCAGTCTATCTCTAACTCTTATGGTTTTTTATCCTTGGGTGTTACCAATTCTAAAAAGTGCCATTACCTTTACATCTCCGAAAGCTGTCTTAATAGGACTTCAGTGCTTCTCAGCACCAGTTTTGTTCCACTTGTGGTTTAAATAAACACACATAATAAGTAGTTTACCAAGGCAGTAATCTGATTTAATTTTGATTAGCCAAAAATCTACCCTCCCTGTGCAGGTGTTCTAAAGAGTGTTTTAAAGGTTCTAAAGGTGTTTTAAAGAGTAACCCAGATACCTTACACATATATTTATTTCCTCTTTCTAGCACCTTTCCCCCTAAAGTGAGGACCTTGACATCTCCTGTCATTGCCATGCCAATTTATATGGTCCATGCAAAGAACCATCAGAGAGCACTACCTGGTGACCTGCAGCATCAATGTTTGATGATATGTGCATAGATTTATTTCTCTCTCTTGTTAGTAGCACAGACACCTGCACTGTCTACTAATCTAGACCTTAACCTGCATAGCATAAGTCACAGAAGTACTGATATTTCTATGTGACTGAANGGAGAGCTGCTCCAGCCCTCTGAGCATCTCTGTGGCCCTCCTCTGGACCCGCTCCAACACTTCCATGTCCTTCCTGTGCTGGGGGCTCCAGAACTGCACACAGTACTCCAGATGGGGTCTGACGAGAGCAGAGTAAAGGCACAGAATCCCCTCCCTTGCCCTGCTGGCCAGGTTATTGCAAAACCTCATCTGTACTTTCTTGGAAAGTCTTCTTTGAGATTGAAAGCACATCATTTACTTTCTTCTACGTGTCCAGTGAAGTGGTTTTTTTTTTTTTTTTTTACAATGATTTATAAATAAATAAATACATACATAAATTAATAGATAGAGAAATAAATAGCACTGCATCATACAGCATCCTTGCTGGCCTTTCATGGACTTTTACAAAGTCAAGGCTGCCAGACCATGTGAGAATAAATGCCTAGCATGTGAAGATCTGGTAGATTAAACAGTAAATTTGAAATAATAAGAAGAGATACAAACCAGTCTTTTTTTTTTTTTGCATGGAGCACTTTGTCCCAAACAGAATGTCAAATCAGTTCAAATTTCTTAGACTTGGTTGGAAGAACTTCAGTGACTGTATCAATAGCTCAATACTTTCCCAGTCACGTTAAATTTGCAACAATATTATAACCATTTAGTGGCATTAGATCTTGTAACAGTGAATGATAGAAGCAACAAATTAACTGGGTTAGAAAATGAATGAGCTGAATGAAAAATGGTTCAGCAGCTGTGCTTCAGGCTTCCTGGAAGTCTCCTAGGCACCTTCTGCCATGACATATAGTCTCACAGAATCGTAGAATCATTAAGGTTGACAAAGACCCTTAAGATCATTGAGCCCAACCATAACCCACCTACCATGACCACTAAACGTCTACACGCTTCTTGAACACCTCCAGGGATGGTGGCACCACTGCCTCCCTGGGTAGCCTGTTCCAATGCCTGACTACCCTTTCGGGAAAGAAATTTTTCCTGACCTCCAACCTAAAGGCCCAAAGAAGCCCAAAGCTGTGACAGAGCACTCCAGTTTGTCTCACTGAAGAAAAAGAGGTGCAATCCCACTAACCTACACACGCAGTTCTTTCCTGGTTACCTGCCCTAGGATGCCCAGGCAGCTGACACCCCAGCTGCTCCCTCCAGCAGTGTTGCCAGGGCTACAGAGGCAACAGCTCTGCCTAGAGCCCAGCACACAAGGTGCCCACAGCCAGGACACCTCCAGCATGCAGCACTGTTAAGTACTAGTTAAGATGCCATAATACAGATGAGACATATGCCAAAACCAAATCTACTCTGTGTAAAGTAGATGCAGAGAAAGGGAAACTTTGCTTGCACAAACTGACATGGCTGTCAGCATAGGGATGTATGACATCTATTAGCATTTGTTCACTAGACAAAATCAAAAATAAGAAATATTCATGCTCTAATATAGCTCTAGAGCATAAATTGATAAAGGAAAACATAAGAGGTTTTACTGCACACTAGAGATCAAAATTCCATGTGTGTTGGTGGTTTGATGGGGTGCCTTCTGTAATCTGTATGCCATTATAGAATGTTAGAGATCTGCATTAGCAAGAAGTAGAAAAGAAAGAGGTACTGAAGTGAACAGGAGACATTCTTGAAGTTCCCCTCTGAAGAGCTGCTGTGGCAGCAACTGGCAAGTGTCCAAGACTCCTTGGTCTTCCCTTGTTCCATTTACACTACTGATGCTTTTCAAGCATCAGCAATTCCTTTGGTAGGATTTACATTACCTAATTTTAGATATCCCCATATGAACTTCTTACCTCCAGGTCTTTTCATATCCAATGAAGAAAAGTAAGTGTAGTTCTAGAGTTCTAGGAAGAAATCAATCGTGCCTTTGAAAAACTCTTTCTTTCCACTGACTTTACTGATCACCAGCTTAGATACAGACTTTGAGACTTTTGGCAAGATGCATCCCACTAAGCTTCTCTGTGTGTATTTTTGAACACAGAACCATCTACAAGTGATTATCTTAAAAAATCAGAAATTGTTATGTCGTTATCCAGCTTCTTCAGTGCAGGTAATCTGTATGACCATTCACTGGCAGCTGTTTCACTTCCCAACACTGCTTGCAGTGCTACTGTTAAACTAAGCCCAGTTACTCCCTTTCCTCTTCACTGATCTTCTAGTGTTCTCTTTATTACACCTTATTTTAATGTCAGCAGTTTTATGCCAGAATTCAATCATTTGGATGCTCAAATGACTTCACAGAAGACTAAGAAAAACATACCTTTAATATATTTAGATAGCAATCATAGCAGATAATTAACTTTAAAACATATTTGTGTGAGATTTACTGAGTCCATACTCCCAAACCTAACATAATTAAAGTTGTTTCATTCATTACTTGGACAATGCTTTTACACAGAAAATGTTCTCTAAGGTATGCCACTAATTCTCATTAGATACCTTTTCAGCTTTTATTTCCAAACCAAGCTGGGAGGAAAACAGATATTCAGGGTGGGGGATTATGAGTTCCTAAAGATTCCATGTTCATGCTCATGATTTTAGGAAACATCTGGTTATACATTGAGATCATAGAATCATAGAATGGTAAGGTTGGAAGGAGACCTCAAGGATCATCTAGTTCCAACCCCCTGCCATAGGCAGGGACACCTCCCACTAGTACAGCTCACTCAAGGCCTCGTCCAACCTGGCCTTCAACACCTCCAGGGAGGGAGCAGCCACAACCTCCCTGGGCAACCTGTGCCAGTGCCTCACCACCCTCACTGGAAAGAACTTCCTCCTAACATCCAGTCTAAATCTCCCCTCTGCCAGTTTAAACCCATTGCCCCTTGTCCTGTCATTGCAAGACCTTGTCAATAGTCCCTCCCCAGCCTTCCTGTAGGCCCCCTTCAGATACTGGAAGGCTACTCTAAGGTCTCCTGGAAGCCTTCTCTTCTCCAGGCTGCAGAGCCCCAACTCTCTCAGCCTGTCCTCATAGCAGAGCTGCTGCAGCCCTCTGAGCATCTTCGTGGCCTCCTCTGGACCCGCTCCAACAGTTCCATGTCCTTCCTGTGCTGGGGGCTCCAGAACTGCACACAGGACTCCAGATGGGGTCTGAGGAGAGCAGAGCAAAGGGGCAGAATCCCCTCCCTTGCCCTGCTGCCCACACTGCTCTTGCTGCAGCCCAGCACTCAGTTGCTGTCTGGGCTGCACTCACACTGCAGGCTCATGTTGAGCTTTTCATCACCCCAGACCCCCAGGTCCTTTTCCTCAGGGCTGCTCTCAGCCATTCCCCACCCAGCCTGGAGTTGTGCTTGGGATTGTGCCTACCCAGGTGCAGGACCTTATTACTAACCTCTGTTGGCTGCATTTCACTGAAATGGCTTCTTTATGGAAGCCAAACACAGAAATACTTTATCCGTTCTCCCACCACTGACAAGAAATAGACCCTTACTCCTGGACAGTGCAGCCCTAGATCAATCTGCTTCCGCCTAGGCCTCACTTATGAGACTGTATTTTGTTCGAAAGGAAAAGGAATTACACAAGGATGAGCCTTAGTGTCAACACATGGACTTTTCACATAGCAAAGCCCAGTTGATGAGTTGATGCAAGGTATCTTTACATTCTGCAAAGAATCCACAATTCATAAAAAAGCATTGATACTTATAACTAGGAAATCAGAACTTGTAGATTCTGGTGGGGGGAAGATGTTAATCAAGTCTGTTGTGACTTTGCCAGTCACAGAAAGGTATTTTTTTGCCTTTGCTTTTAAGACGAACCTGTTACCAGCTATCCACTGCTGTTTTCTTTGAAAAGCCTATGTACATATCACTGAGATCCACACATTCTGTCATCCCATAGTTTGCTACATAGAAATATGTATCCTTCCTTTTAAAAAACTTTAAATATTAAAATGCACAGAAAGCTACACAATAGATATTCTAAGTTCATGCAATAAAATAGAATAAAGAAGAGATAAAATATAACATAATTAGTTTTCTTTGTGGTAATTTTGGTTCTTCTGTTAGAGAGTAACTGAGCTGGAATAGTAAAAGTCTCATGGTCTTGGTAATCACTTATAATATTTTTTCATTTCAACATTTTAAAACATCTTTAAATTATGTTTACATAGGTTTTTATTTATTCAAGTAAGTGTACAGAAGTTATTTTTCCAATGTCGATACTGAATATCTGGCATATGTGAAGAAACAGTTAAGCATCTTAATAAATACATTCTAATGTGGTAAAGCACACCCATAAAGCACTGTCCTTTAACACAGACACCAGACAAAATATTTTTTAAATGTTAAGGCTCAAATAAGGAAGCAGGAGTGAGACACCAACTCTGTAGCCTGTACCTCATAACCTCAGAGGAAACACCAGGGCTGTGTGGAGCAGGGAAAGAAGAAAGAAAAAAAAAAAAAAAAAAGCCAGGAAAAAAGGTTACTAGTAGATAGTTAGGGTAGAACTGTCTCTGTGACTCTAAAAGACTTAACTGATGAGAGTTTAGTTTGTGTTTTTCATGTTGCACACAGGTGTGCAAGTAACTTGTTACCCACCATAGTTAATAACTGGAGAGCTTGTTGCTTTGCAGCAAATAACAGTCCAGTAGAGCAGCACAAGGGAGGACAAGGAGAGAACACCACAGGTGCTGCTGTACCTTGGGACCCAGAACTACAGGCAGGTGGGCTGCAGGTTCCACATCTGCCCTCCCTTCACCTCTGATAACCCTACTTCTGGCTGGGAAAGATCTGGTCAACGCAGCCCATTGCACAGAAGGGGTTAGCTGCAGACAGCTGTGTGGAGAACTCCCAAATCTTTGATTTACTGTGATCAATCGCATGATTAGGCTGGATGTTGTGGAGAGTGGTGATTATCTAATGGGGGCACTGTGATCTCTGTTACAAAGAAACTCTGCTGGAGAGGAAAAAGTCATCAATATGCATTTATACAAAATACCTCAGGGCATCTTTGCAACCAACAGGCTATAAGTTAATAGAGCTTTTTTTTTCCTCTGTAAAGTCAGTGGAAAGAAATATGCTTGCATTAAATCTGTGTCAGAAAGTGAATCTTAGTGCTAGCTGTTTTCTTTCAACTGATGCATTTAACCACACTAAAGTATGAATTTAATTGCTGAGCTGTTCAGGAGATATGAAGCACAGATATTAAATGGGATTATGCAACAGCCACCTGCTCTAGCTAATTAAAATGTGGAAAACATCCGGTATTTAATTATTTTCTTTAGACAATTCATGGGTGGGTTAGGTAGTTCAACATGTACTGCAGTGGTTTCACTATTTAGTATGACTTCTACAATCTCACAGTCAACTGTGTCATTCTTTAAGTATTTTGCCTGAAAGGAGCTTAATTTTGTTTATTGAATTAGGAATTTTGATAAATTATTGGCATTTTATGTATGTATTTTGGAAAATGTATTCAGAGGTCTGTGGCCTATAAATTATGTTCTCCAGTATCTTCAGCTACCAATTTCATCTACATTTCAAATAAATTAAAATGTGTGGGGCTAGACCACAATTCTTCTTTAAAAGAAAAAAAAAAAAAAAAAAAAGCAAACCCACACTCACGTATTTGAGCTACATTTTTGTGTTCAAATGAACTCACACGGGTCCTATAGATTTTACTTTCTAACAGTTCCTTCTCCCAATAAAATTTGCTTTTATGTGACTGAGTTGTATTAATGATTTGCACCTATGTGCTTCACATGTGTCCAGCAGGCAAGGTTCAGTCCAGAAAAACTTTCATTCAGACCTGCAGCCTCTTTCCTGTGATGAGCCAACTTGCTGCAGGGAAGGAGTATGGATTAATTGCTCTGATAGTTTGTGTCCTGTAACCTTCTTCCCCAAGGGCCACAGTACACACCTCTTCCCCAACAACATGACCAAAAGTTCATCCCTTGCATTCACACTCTGCACACAGCCCCTGCTAAGTGCTGTGTACATGTGGGAATCTGTGTGTCTGCATGTGGTGTGTTGAAATTACGCCCAAAATGAATCACCAGACTAGCTCAGAAGGTTTTGGAAGCAAAATGAAGCTATATTTACAAGCAAGCTAAAATGTAGAAGCATAAAATACAATATATATATACAGAATACATTTCCATATACTTACAATTATTTACAATTCAGAAACAACAAGGACCCCTCTGGACAAGAGGGGGAAGGTAAATAGTTCTCCCCTCACAGCCTTATAAGGGAGAAATCAGAAATGAGACAGGCCCTGCTGCTGCCATACTACTACTACTACTTTAGCCCTACCACTTAGCCCTAACAAGAGTCTCAGCCAAGGTCAGCAAAGCCGTATGTGAGCACTAGCCAGCAGCCAAAGCAAACATGATAAAAGGAAGAAATAATAATTTGTGCAGCATGCTTTATCCTAATCCTACAAGCAAATGGAATGATATAGACTTATCTATTATTTTTCTTTTGCATCAAATTCCCTGCTTTATTTACTTTTTTATTCAACTATATCTTGAAGATTCCTATTTCTTGTTTATAATTTAAAACCAGGCTAGAGTTAGCTCTAAACCACCACACTGCAACATAGTGGAGGGACCATCTTCCTTTATAATCTTCATTGAATGTTCTACCACCCCCTTAGATGACTGCAGCTGTATCCCTTGTTGCAAGGTGCACATGCTCAGAAGCACACTCAACAGCCATAAGTCTAGATGTCTTAGATCAGGGAACATACTGGCATACATGCTACAACTCTTTGCTGATGCATCTGATAAAAAGCTGAACACAGGAACAGGATGATGTGTACCTCAATCTACCTCCATCATGAAACTAGGCTGTGTCTGAGTTGTCTCTCCAGAGGAAAGGACTAGAAAAGCATACCTATGTTTTACAGTGTGATACAGATCATGTAGCCCACTGTGGCCAAAAGATTTGGTATCACTGTATTATTGTTGTAAGCTCAACATGCACCTTCTCTCAGAGACTTGTCAGGTAAGTGAAACCCCAAATTAGCCCTGATACAAGAACGCATGTGACCATAGGTAGGGTTCTGATGACTACTGTAGTGACTTCTGTGACCAGCGTAGGAGAACTGGGAGGTCTATTCTCACAGTCACTTTGTTGGCCCCTGAATTCTTTGTTCCTCTGCAGAAACTGTCCATTGCAATTAGTTTTCTCCAAGCCTACAATCTCTTTGTCCACCTCAACATTCAAACAAGACAAGTAGATTTATGTATTCATTAGTTACATCACTAACATGACTAGCAGAGGTGCATCTTAAAAAATTACATTTATATTATCATCATTATGGTTTAGAGCCAATGCCTAGTACAGATGAAGAGAGATCCTGCCCTCGCTAGATTTGTATCTGCCCTAGCATCCATAGATGTGTCTGCATACTCTTCACATTTGGACAGTTACCATTAGCAACACAAGTATTCAAAAGTATTTAACTTAAAACTTGGATTTCAGTTCACAGTTCTGTGGAGAATTCAGCGGCAAATCCACAGCCCCTGCAAAGGAGTAGAAGGAAGCTGAAGTTCTTCAAACTTAAGAGTTAGAAGAAAATATGGTTTTAATAACTTTTCTAACAAAACAGGCTGGGATTTAAACAACAGATTCAGTAGAGACTCTTAAAATCAATAAGCAGAAAACTTTAATAACTTTCCCAACCACCATTTTCCTCCTTGCATAAAAATGACTCATTAAAAGGGCAGATCAAATTGCTCCCCGTCTCTGTGAAAGAGAACACCAGCACAACTGGAGAATTTTCTAAACTCTTACATTGAATGCAACATCTAATAAGACAACCAGGAAGATGTTACATTAACATGTGAGAGACGTTATGGGAAAAGCACAAATGTCAGCATAAGAATAGGAAGAAAATCTGAATTTGCAATTATGCTTTAATCTTGTTTTAAACAAGCATTGCAGTTTGTGAAACAGAAAGAAGCCTTCCACCTTCTCCCCACCCCTATACCTTACCCCAAGGTTTTGAGGATCGGCCAGAGGAGGAGTTAGAAGAAAAGTGATTAGTGAAATTAATTTGTCGGAGAGAAGAAGCCAGAAGTTGCAGGACAGCCCCAGACACTGTACCCCAGAGCCCGCGACAAGCCCGACTGTCTTATCTAATGTTAATGTTCTTAGTTTTATTTGTGTCAGCAAGCCTATGAGTGAAGTAGACATCACCATTGTTTCCTTTTCACAGCCTATAATATCATTTTCTCTATTAAAATATTCCAATTAGCCTTAAACCAGCACACCTGGTTTGGTGCTTCATGCTCCATATTTACAATATGATTTTGTTGTAAGTATACAGCATGCTCACTTTCATGCTTTATGATTGTTTAGGTTTTGTTGTAGTGTTTTTGCGTTCCATCCTACACAGAGCATTCATCTATCTCAGCTGTTTTAGGAAACAGCATCACATTTTTAGGCCCACATATAGATGCAAAGTGAGGCTTGATGTTTACAAGTGATTGTAGACTGTTAAATATGGATATTTCATAGCAAAGAATGGACCACCATACTAATCACAGAAAATAACTTATACCCATCCTTCTGTAGGCAAACCTCTAACAGCACAAGAGTGAGAAAACCCAGCTGTAAAAAGGGAAAATAAAAAGTAATTGTTTTTTTAAAATGCCTCTCTTTCACAAATTTACAAAGCCCAAATAGTGCAATAGTCTTTTTTAGACTTTGGGGTTTTGGGGTGTTTGTTTGTTGAGGTTATTTTACTGTGAAAGGAAGTTCCATTGTGCTTGGGCTTGGGGCATGGGTAAGAGCATGACAAGCACATCCAGGAATGCCAATACTAGACAGTCAGAGAATGCTGTGAGAGAATGCACACCAAACTGTGTTCATGGTGCTTCTCTGTCCTTTAAAAGACTGATGTCTAAATCATCTAGCAAATAATGCTGAGATTTCACTTTCTTAAGCCCAAAATATGTTTGCCTTCAAGCATGTGAAATTCACATAAAAATGGAGTAGTACTTATTTGAAAGAACCGCAAGTACTCAGATTGCTCCACAAACTGACAGGTTGTGCATCAGCTAGAGTATGCTCCACAGATTGCGGAGTGAGTCTTCTCCAGTCCTCGTCCTGGCCACCTACCCTCTTGGGGAATCTTTGTTTCAGGCTTTTGGTCAGGGAAAAGTGGGTGAGCTAGTAAGGACCTGAAGATAGCTGGAATCAATAAGAAGTCAAGCAAGGGTATGCCCTCTTGAGAGCACTGAAAGAGTGTATTTATGGGAATTATTTCACACTCCATTAGAAAGGTGCAAACCTTGTGAAGCTCAGTGTGATTATTCCTTATTAATATGTCTAGCTGAAAGCAGCAGATGAATCAGTGTTTTAGCAGAAAAGGCTGTTTATTCTGATAATTAAGGAGAGTCGAACTGTTAGCTTATCAATAAGATCTATGCCTGTCAATTCAATAGATCTAATTTTCATAAGGAATTCACATGGAAGACACTGCATGCTGTTCTGTTTCAGAAAATAATCTAGTAATACTGTATTTATTTTTTAAAAAATCTTCAAAGCAATTATTTCATTAATTTGACCTATCCATGATACCACTTTTCATGACACAATAGTACCAGTGAATTTTACTACTTGCCAAGGGAGACATGTTGCTATCAAAATGCATTCTGAATGTGTTCAGCTAGTTCAGCTCAAAGGAAACAATAGAGCTTACAGACATGGTAGGCTATCATTCAAATTGGCAAGGTTCCCATTACAAATATTCCTTCCTTTGAATATCTGTTGCCATCCAAGCCCTGTGTGATGCATATAATGTAAGTGTTGTCTTTAATGAATCACAAATGAAGGGCAATGTCTGCAAGGGAATTTCAGGGGAGGCACAAGTCAGATCCCATGTTACACTGAACGAGCATCCCTAGAGGAAGCAACAGGAGCAGAAGCCCTGATCCAGAGACTCTTGGTGGGAATATGACCACGGAAGCTTTGGATCTACCACAGAGCATGCACACAGCACCTCTCCAGAGATGTTCAGCTGCCAGCAGGATAAAGCTTTAGCTAAGTGTATAGAAAATTACTGGCCTTTATGTGTTTTTTTTTCCTTTCACATTTGAGGGATGTCTTGCAGAGCTTGACAAGATGAGCTTTTTCTGATTAAAGAGCATGGCATGGGACTCTGGATTACTGAAAATAAAGTGTGTATTGTTATATATTGCTACTATATGTTTTCTCCAGTTTGTATATGAGAAAGTATGATTAAAAGTCGATGAGAGACTGTTTATAAATTTTGATTGCTTCATAATTTTAACTCTGAGCAACATTTTTATCATAATTATAGGCTTTCTTAAAGCATTTATGCAGATTGTTTTATTCAAAAGAGGTTTATTCCATATAAACTCCACTCTTTTATCTCTCCATGAAATTAGTGTGTGAATTCCCAGCAACCACATCTCCACTAGACAGTCATCAGATTAGTAGCAAAGATATTTTCAAACAAGGCAACATTCCTCAGATACTCAGAACATTATTTCCCACTTTTCTGTCCCAGTGAATGTCACAGTAGTAAACAGCAGCAATAATCCTTAGCACATTTGTTACCTCTGCATCTCTTTTAGGAGTGTTAGCAAGCTTATACTTGTAATTCCTCTGTGATGTTCCTGTGTGTTAAGATAGCCAGTGTATCTATGTCCAGTGAAGGCCTAGGGAGGCTAAGTCAGTATCTCACATCTTCATCTCAAGACGATTTAAATCCAGGAATTTAGATGCATAGCTTCTGTTCACTTCAGAGAGAATTTTGTGTCTCACAATCCTGAGTGCCTAGGGAAGTTGAAGTCTAAAGGACTTCCACAAGAAGCTCAGGCTGTTTCTTAATTGTTAACACTCAGTCGATTGCACTGTTTTGTGTGAAACGCTTTTGTAGTCTGCAAGGTGGGAAATGACTCCATGGCCCCCAGTTCAGATTGGCTCCAATAGGTCCATAGGAGAGAGCTCCGAAGCAAACCATCCTCTCTCCTTCCTCCAGGTTTCCTTACAAAGGATAAGAAATGTTCATCCCAGACAAAACCATGGAATTTCTGCAGCAGGAACAATCAGGGCAACAGGACACTTGGGTGAAGCTTGAGACAGCAAATAGACAGCAAAGCTGGACCTAATGTGACACAAAAGCAATCTAACCCACTGGGCAAACCAGTGGCTGTCCTGGTAGTACAGCTGAGAGGCCCAGCAGAAGTTAATCATCTTCACTGGAAGAGGGGCCGGAAGGTTTGAATAGTATCATAGCTGTCATTGTTTCAGCAAGCTATCTATGTCTCATGACCTTCTCATCCCAATCACCTGAGAAGGCACTTCTCCAGCACTGGAACATCTGTAGAATTAATAGAACAAAAAATATACCCTCTGTTTGAATATACATATAGGGCATCAAATGGACAATGTGCTGTCACCATCCTCAGGAAAATACAAATATATAATGTGAACTGTACATAAAATATGTGAATACATTTGGGGTTTTTTCTTGCCATTGCAGTAAAAATTAGACCTTTTGGTACATGCACTTGAATGCTCAGAAAGAAACTGACTTCTTAAAGGTGTAACTTGTTCTGATGGGATCATGACAGTCCTGACAGAGTATCTAGATGCTTCCTTCATCAATGAGGAGTGTAAGTTTGCTTCAGTCTCTTTAATAAGCCAAGAGGTCTGATCTGGGCATAATTCCACCACAGTCATGGGAACTGAGCTCATGGAAGACACAATTTTAGCTGTTTCCTATCAGCATAACCCAAATTTAATCCTTAAACAGTTAAATCATAGTCATCTATATTTGTCTTACCCATATTATTTTAGTACTTTTCCAGCTCTGTCATTTGAATTTGTCCCATACTGTTTCCACCCTGAAAACACATTAATATTAACATTTGAAGTATGGGAATAAATACAAGTTGAGTGTCTGGATTTCTGATGACACTGCAGTTGGAAGGGTGCAGATCTGTATTTCAGAGTAATTTTAGGATGGTCAGGTCATCACTGGACTTAATTTCAAAACTTAATAAAGCTGCTACATTTGAGGAAATAAATATTTATTATATTTTGACTTCTGAAGTTTCAAACTGTTTCACGGCAGAATGCTAAAAAGGAGCAGTGTGTCTATGATGGAAATCAATAAAACACTCATACAAGTACACTGGTAAAAGACGATCACATTAGAGGTAACAGAATGTCCGTTTTTAGGTGGCAAGAGTAGAGGTTGTTTTAGTATCTGTTAAGGATATCGACCATTTTTTTCCCCCAGATTTCTGAGTCAGTTTCTTGTTTGAAAAGAAGGGGTTTTACTATAGCCTTTCTTTGCAGACAAACGGGCTACAGGCATTTTTCTGCCTGGTGTGAACTGAGTAAAGGCTGCCCATGGCACAGTGCTAGGGCCGGAGACCAGCCACGGAGCCAACCAGTGCACGCCAAAGCTGCAGCTACAAGTGGCTTATAGCAACTCGGTGGTAACTGTTCCAGAATAAAACCTGATTTCTTCTTCGACGATTTCACCCGATGAAAGCTGTGGTTGGCGTTATCAAGGCATGAAAAAAAGCTTACCTCGGTGCAGGTGCTTGTGACCCGAGGAGTCCCCACTAACCTCAGCCTGGAGCGCTCCAGGCATCACCTGGACTTTGTTTACTTTTTTGTTTGTTTCGTTCGTTTGTTTGTTTATGCGTTTCTTTATTTATTTGAATCTGGAGTTTCTGCGATAGCGACTCTTTGGTCAGTCCCAAAAGCAGTGTGTGTGCTGCGCTGCCCCAGGAGCCCTGGGGCGTGGCTCCGAGCCCATCGAGAGCCCGGGAATACCATCGGGAGCTCCGGCGCTAAGGTAGGAGCCGCTGCCCGCTGCCCGCTTCCTCGGAGCGGGTAACCCCCGAGCCGCGCCGGGAGGGCTGCCGGCGTCTCCTTCTCTTCGCGTTTTCTGAATACCTGAGGCAAGGTTAGCTAGCGTCCCAGGTATTCCTTGTCGTTCTGCGAAAATAAGAGTTGAAAAGTCCTGCATAACAGCAACCAAAAACCTGCGAATAGGATAACTTTGTACTCAAGAAGCAGAGTTTTGGAGATCTGGGGGGGAGGGAGGAGGGGAGGAGATTTCAGATCAAATGTGACTTAAAGATAGCAGACAGCAATAATTGCAAATGATCAATAATTACCCCGTGTGCATTCCTCATTTAACATCAGCTAGGTCCGTGCAAATATTTCAACTGAGTACTCGACAAGGGAATCAGCTGAGCATGTGTGTCTGTTTAAACCGTGGTCAATTATTAATGTGAACAAGTAAATGTTTCATTTAATCCTCTCATGTGTATTTCTTTAGGGAACTACACGTTTTCTTTCCAACACGATAATCTGGGTGCAGATTTATTCCAGGGAATTTGATATTCATGATATCCATATAATATCATTTGTGTGATGAATTACCATCTTTTCTCTTCTTGCTGCATTCTAGCTAGTCGAGGCAACGAACAGGTTTGGGGTTTTGGGTTTTTGGGGTTTTTTTGGTTTGGGGTTTTTTTGGGTTTGTTTGTTTGTTTGTTTGTTTTTAATGTTCAAAGGAAATTTGTTAGGGAGTCCTTGGAAGCACAGGAGAGAATCACATCTCAGTGAAGCTACGATCTTGGAAATGCGAGTTAGAACAGAAAAGCAGCTTGCTATTTCAGATAGCAAGTTGAAAATAAATTAATCCTGAATAATGTTTTTTCCTGCTACTGCCCCTAATTTCTCATGCCATTGCTTAGGCACCCTTTGCAGTGTGTCTAGCCACCTCGTTGCACGGTCCTTCACTTATTCTACAGAGGCGGTGATTGTGCAGCTGCTTGCTTGCTGCGTTCGTGGTCTTCCCTTCCCCTGCCGCCTCCTCTTAAATCAAGTCACGCGGGTCCTGCTGTAGAAAACAATCCCAAAAACCTCAGAACCTCAAACCCCTGTGAAGTTCTTCCCTTCCCTTCCCTTCCCTTCCCTTCCCTTCCCTTCCCTTCCCTTTTTCCTCTCCTGTTCCTTCCTTTTCCTTTCTTTCCTATTCCTTTCTTCCTTTCCTTCCTCTCCTTCCTCTTTTCCTCCCTCCCTTCAGATTTGGAAGAGCAATGGAGAGTTGAGCAAATGAAGAGCCATGGGGTCTTTTTTCAGTCTATATGGCAATCAGCCACTTTCACTGAGCCATCATATTTGTTCTTAATTTCGACTTTCCCAGACACGGTTCTCATATTCCGCTGTTTGAAATGCCGGGAGATTTAGCATAATTTGGAGGTCAGATTTCTAAATAAGCCTACTTTAAATAACAAGCCCACACGGGAGATTGTCAGTATCTCTGTTTTGTATACAGTTTACACACTGGCACAGCTTTTTAAAACCCTATATGTGGGTTAAAACTCAATTTTACAACCCCCATTTATATGAGATGTAGGTTTGACATCTGTTTGCCAGAGTGTTTTGCACTTAGCCTAACACCCACTATTAAATGACAAAATTGTGGCAGGCTGTCAAAGCCAGCTGACTGACAGCTGCTCTACTTTACAAAAAAGCCCCATTCAAATATTTGCAGGGTTTGAAGCTTTCTGTAACGCTGTCGCCATTCTCCCGGTTATTTAGCATGTAAAATATAAGTCAAAGTTTTAAAGCTGCATTCCAAAATGTTGCTATTTTTCCATATAAAAAGAGCGAGTGGTGGTTGCTGGCGGGGATCCAGCCCCAAACGCATTGGATGCGTGTTTCACGGGGTCCCCGCGTCCCTCCTATCTGCACAAACCCGATAAAACTGTCATTTAGCAGCGTTTCTTAATATTGCAGCTAATTAGAGCCGGCGCGTTATTGAAGTGAGAGCAAAAATCCACTTAGAAGAGAGAGAAGGAAAGAAAAAAGAAAGAGGAGAGGGGCTAAAATGTTCCTGCACAAGCAGAGGAGTGCACCCAGGCACGGCGCATAGCGAGACCCGCCCCGGGGAAACGGACGGGCTCCGGGGAGGGGACACCGGAGGCACTCTTGCGCCCCTACCTCCCTACCCACNGGCTGCGGGGGGAGGGGGAGGCTGGTTTTGGGGGGTTGGGTTTTTTGTGGTTTGGTTTTGTTTTGTTTTGTTTTGTTTTGTTTTGTTTTGTTTTGTTTTTAATGAGGACTAGATCCATTTCCCAATAAAAGAAAGAAACACTGCAGCACTGGGAAGGCGACTGTCCCTAGTGTCCTTTCCGAGTGCTCTGGCCTCGGCGCGGCCGGCGCCCCCCACGCCGCGTCCTCCAAGCTAAAGGCAGCCTCAACTCACAGGCAGCGGGCAAAACCATCCTTTCCTGTCCCACTCCTCCTTCCCCGGCACACAGAGCCCTCCTTCCAGCACACACCCAGACAGAGCAGAACAGAAAACGCTTTACTCTGAGCTTTACCCGAAAATCTTTAGTTGGTTTGTGTCCATCTTAATAACCGCTATCGACTGTCTTTTCTAGAGCGGTTGTCATGTTGATAGAAAGGGACTGCAAAAGAGTATTAAGGAGAGGGGACAAAAACCACAGGGAAAAAAGTATTGGCGCTATCTAGGAAAGGGGAGATTATCGTTGTGAGCGGTACTGGGCGGAGAAGGTGCGGACCCTCCGCGGCGATCCTGGGTGGAGAAGGGGAGGCTGACAAAGCCCAGGTCCATCACGGGGAACGCGAGGGGAAAAGAGGGCGGAGGGAGGTGTTCTGACATTCCCTGAGGAGTCCAAGTTTATTGTCAACAANAGGTCAGATTTCTAAATAAGCCTACTTTAAATAACAAGCCCACACGGGAGATTGTCAGTATCTCTGTTTTGTATACAGTTTACACACTGGCACAGCTTTTTAAAACCCTATATGTGGGTTAAAACTCAATTTTACAACCCCCATTTATATGAGATGTAGGTTTGACATCTGTTTGCCAGAGTGTTTTGCACTTAGCCTAACACCCACTATTAAATGACAAAATTGTGGCAGGCTGTCAAAGCCAGCTGACTGACAGCTGCTCTACTTTACAAAAAAGCCCCATTCAAATATTTGCAGGGTTTGAAGCTTTCTGTAACGCTGTCGCCATTCTCCCGGTTATTTAGCATGTAAAATATAAGTCAAAGTTTTAAAGCTGCATTCCAAAATGTTGCTATTTTTCCATATAAAAAGAGCGAGTGGTGGTTGCTGGCGGGGATCCAGCCCCAAACGCATTGGATGCGTGTTTCACGGGGTCCCCGCGTCCCTCCTATCTGCACAAACCCGATAAAACTGTCATTTAGCAGCGTTTCTTAATATTGCAGCTAATTAGAGCCGGCGCGTTATTGAAGTGAGAGCAAAAATCCACTTAGAAGAGAGAGAAGGAAAGAAAAAAGAAAGAGGAGAGGGGCTAAAATGTTCCTGCACAAGCAGAGGAGTGCACCCAGGCACGGCGCATAGCGAGACCCGCCCCGGGGAAACGGACGGGCTCCGGGGAGGGGACACCGGAGGCACTCTTGCGCCCCTACCTCCCTACCCACCCCCACGTCCAGGGATCCCTTCTGGTATCTGCCAGCCCAGGTGTAGTGGGCTTTCAGGGCATCTCTAGAAGGACGTAGAGAAACAGTGATGACGGAGAACTGTGGCTTGGCCGAGGTGGCTCCCCCTTCTATCCCCACTGACAGAGGCGCAAACATTAAAATGGATCGTTAAAACATATCCGTCCTTTCCCCCTCCCAGCGCGATTGCGAGGCTGTAAGCGTCAACGGCGTCTTAAACTTAAAAGCCAACTGCTTTTTTTATTCCGAGATCTCTAATGACCGTATGTGGCTGAGCAACGCCAAAGAGCGGGCGCGGTAATCTCTGCGTGCTGGGGAATCTCTGCAGCCACCGCTGGGGTTTGTCATCCTCGGGAGATCTCCACAGCCTTTGCGAGACAGGCAGGGCTCTAGCTGTCAAGNTGTTCTGACATTCCCTGAGGAGTCCAAGTTTATTGTCAACAAAAGGTGGTCTGGCCGGGCTCGAAGACTCCGCAGTACCGAGCTGCCAGGGACCAACGGGTCACAACGGGGGGGCTGAAAGTGGGGTCCCAAGGCAGCGGAAGCGGAGGCTATGAGAGACGGCCGGAGGCGGGGAGAGGCCTGCGGCGGTCACTGTTCCGCTCAGGTGCGGGGAACAACACCTGGAGGTGGCCCTTCTCATCCCGAGGTCATCTGCTCCGGAGGAAGGGGCAGGGGAGAGTGGCCTAGCAGGAGCGGGGAGGAAGGAAGACAAGGTTAGAGGAGAAAGTGCATGTAAGAGAGGGAGAGGGGAAGGAAAAGAGGAGGAAAGCTCCGGGCTCCACCTCCCCGCTCGGCGCGGCGCTCCAGCTGCTCTCAAACCAACTGCTCAATTCTATTCACTGCCGCGACGGAACAAAAAAGTGGCTATTTATTAGAATACTTGTTTGGTATTGTTCGGTGCCACACAAAAGGCGTTTCATTATGTTGGGGTGGGGAGAAAAGCCCCTCTCTTTTTTTTTTTTTTTTCCCTCCTTTCCTTTTCCTTTTTTCTTTCATTTTTTTCCCTTCTCTCCAGACCGAAACAATAACTTGAAATTGTCTTTAAAGTCTTTTCTATCAATAACAAATTTAATTTTCTTCTCTCTCCAGCTCTCCCCCTCTCCCGTACTGGGGGTGTGTGTGTGTGCGTGTGTGAAGGAGAGAGAGGGAGAGAGCGAGAGAGAGAGAGAGAGAGCGCGGATGGTGAGTGTGCGTGTGTCGCCGGGCACTAGTGGCTCGGGCACAGCCGCCTGGGAGCTGCGGATGGGCTAGGGGCGAGGAGGAAAGCGGCGGCGGGGGGCTCGCTGTCCGCGCCGTGCCCGGTCCGGTCGCCTTTCCCGGGCACACTCGGAGAAAGGTGTGAGCTAGGCTAGAGTTGGGGGGGGAGGGAGGGGAAAGGAAAAAAAAAAAAAAAAAGTAATAATAATAATAAGACTGCCCCTTGAGCTGATGTGTTGGGAGGAGGCTGGAGCTGGAAGAGCAACTGTAAGTGTGTCTCTAACTTTTGAGGGGGTCTTCACCCCGTCTTGGGAAGGGAGGAGGGGAAGCCGGCAAGGGGAGGGCTTCTGAGTTACTTTTGCTGCAAGGAGGGAAAAGCCGTTTGCCATTACTGGGTTATCGGCTGTGACAACGATTTGGGGCGGAGGGGGGAGGTGGGGTGGTGGCTGCGACAGTGTTTTGGGCTGTTCCCCTCCGCCTTCCTGCAAAAGATGCCTCAGTGGGTTTTGAGGAGGGGGAGGGAAGCGGCGGCCAGGCCGGGACCGGGACTGGCTGGGGCGGGGAGCGCGGTGGTGGCCCGGCGCTGCCTCCCAGGCGCGCAGCACTCGTCTCGGTTGCAGGTTCAAAAATTAACATGTCGGTGCGCGGATGCCATTTAGTGAAAGGTGTCTTGGGCGAAGAATCAATTTCGTTGTGAGTGACCAACGGTCTTGGCTGTATTAATACTGTCAAAAAAAAAAAAAAAAAAAAAGGAAAATCAATAGGCAGAGCAACCCTCAGCTATTATAACTAATGCCTGCTTAATCTCTGTCTCTCTGAGCGAGCATTCACATGGGCTCTTAGCATTGCTAATGCTGCAGTGCTGAGCCCGGCTCCATCTTCCCACGGAACGGGGGATCCCCGGATCCGATCCCTTGTGAACGTGGCAGCTGCCGGAACCTTTCCACGGAGAGGCTGTGCCAAATGTCTCGAAGTCAAGTCCCGGCGAATAGAAAATCCTGGACGTTGGGACTAACTGGGGTGGTTTGACCCTGGGTCTTACTCCCCTTCCCATCACCAAGGTGACTGTAAAGCTTTTCCCTACCGCCATAAAGTATCGGGATGTTGAACAGGTGAAATGGATTTTTCCTCTCTTATTTGCCAGTGGTGTTTGGGGGTCGATCAACAGGCAATGGAGCAAGGCTGTGCATCTATCGATCAGGGAGGGGACAGGTTTTGGCTGAATCTCTGTTCAGAAACAGGTGTTAAAACATGATAGCGGCTCCAGTCAATTAACCCATTAAAAACCCGTTTTATCGCATTGATTCCCGCAGGCTACCATAATAGGTTGTGGTTTGAAAGCCTCTTTGTTAAGGGTTGTATGTGTGTATGTATATGGATGGACAGATGGAGGAGAGGACGGAGGTGGCAAATTGTCCCCAAATGTACATTACGGAGCAGGCAGTAGGATGCCAAAATACCGTTTCATAGTTGGCTTCCCACCAAGCCGGGCTGCCTCTACACCTCAACGCACCCCGGCTCCATTGAAGGGCTGAGGGGCTGCCTCCCCGCCTCACCCGCCGTGGGCCACCCGGCTGCGCAGCCCCTGTGGCAAGAGTTGACACATCCCCTCTCGGGGAAGGGGGCTTCCGTGGCAGGAGGGGCAGGTAGACACTCCCGAGGAGGAGGGATGGGGCCACGGGTGGGGGCTGCTGCCCTTCACCGACTGCGGGCTGGACAAGAGGTGCAGGGAAACTGTAGCCCTAGAAAAGCTGCTATTCCTTAAACAGGACAGTCTGTGAACGGCCTGCCCCCACAGCAGTCCCCAGCACCTCTCTTCAGGTTTGGCAGTGATAGAGGTATAAAATATTTTTTGGGACATGTTATAATCCCACCTTACGGTGACTACCAGGGAATCCGTCTAAGTGGAACATGAAGTATCAGTCAGCCACCAGGTGAAAAACAGATCTGTGGAAATCACCCCTTTTCCGAAAGGCAAATGAGCACTGGACCCCGGCTCCGGCCAAGCCGTCGGTACCTTCAGCTGGTGAGGAAACCGGGAATTTCTCCTGGCTTCACTTGGGGTTCGCTATCTGCCTTCCCATGGCCAGAGTGCTGCACTGGATGAAGTAAGAGGATCATGTATATTTCCTCTGGGTACCTTTAGTTTCCAGACGAGCGATCTGAGGTTATTTAGATGTTTCTAGTTTTTCCGATGTTTGTTGTTTTCTGAAGTAAGCCCTGAATGCGACTGCAAAGACTTGAAACCGTGTCAAAGTGATGTTTTAATCTCATTTAAAAGTGTATTAAAGGAGAAGATGTAATTCGTGTGGGATGTTTCGATGAAAGGAGAGATTGGAGTGGATGATACTTTCGCTCTCCTGTGAACCTCGTGTCATGTTGATACTGAAGCCTGTGTAGCTAATCTAATTTGCAATAATAGGATGGCCTGCAAGAAAGAAGCTTCTATATGATTTCATTTTTTTTTCTTTCCTTGTTTATTTTTTACACAAATTCATTCCGACTTGCTCTGAATGATGCCTCTGCAATTTGGGGATAACTGACGAGGATACAAACCAGAGTATTTTCTTTATGGTGTTCTAAACCTCATTTCTCCCAGCGGTGTGCCACAGGCATATGCAGCACGGTTGCCCTGCTGTAAATGGGGTGCTGCACTTTGGCTTGTGAACCTCTTTTTGTGTGTGTGTGTGACTGACATTTCAACAGTGCAATTTTTTAAATTAACTTAATAATAACTCCCATGTTGTACCAGTCGGACAAGCTCTCCGTTCCCTCAGCTTTTTTTTTTTTTTCCCTTTAAAAGTCTACCGTTATGAAACTAAACTTTCAAAATATTTTCCTTATAGTGGAAAGTAAATTACTGAGTAGATTTTTTTTTTCCCTCTACAATGGCTCTCGATTAAACACGTCTTGTAAAAAGTAAACGGTCTGGCCATCCCTTTAGCTGGAAACCCCAAAGCCTAGAAAATAAGACACTGCAAACACCTCCCGCAAGTTGTTTTGCTAACTGATAAGCACATGGTTCTGGTATGTGCCTCAGTAATGATAATAATAACATTTTTTTAAATATTAAAAACTCTGAGCAGACTTGAAAATTACAACTTTTATATAATGTAAAAAGATGTATTCAGCATGTTAATTACAGGGAGTTGTGTAGTTGGAATATTTTCAATGACCCGTTTAATTTTACTGTAATTACTGACAAAATAAGACAAGGACAGATCACAATACAGCATATTCCTCTTTCGGAACAATATTGTGTTGGAAGTCGAGCTAATACATAGCACTAACAAACATTTTAGAGAATGCTGCTTCTGGCAGAACTTCGTTCATATCCGAATCTGCTTTTCCTACCCATTGGGGTAAGGATTTCGCCCGTTTCAGGGTGAGGGAGTACACGGTTTATCCCGCAAGGTTATGAGGCGGGAAGGAGCGAGTTGGCAGTTCCGCTGTCCCACTGAAGTATGTCTTCATGTTCCTCCTTCAGTGTTGGCCCCGTGGGCTGCACTGGGAGGTAAGACCCCGCCGGCACCGCCGGCCCACCTTCCCGCCGGGACCCGCTGTCGCGCTGGGGCGGCGGCCGGCTACCGCGGAGATCAAGCATGCGAGTAATCAATACTCTTTTAAGGCGCAACGAAAAGATGAAGCTCATTTTCAAAGCGAGTAAAAACTAGAAAGGGAAGAGCGACAACAAAAAAGCTGGGATATACAAACTCTTCGGTCTTCGGAAAGGTGCGATTTATAGATGCTGGGGACGGAGGTGATGCAGAATTACTTCAGAAAAATAGCTTCAGGCGTCCTTTCACGTGACACAATAAAAAAGTAAATGGAAGTACCTACATGGAGCAGCCGGGTGCCCTCTGGACTCTTTGATTTTGTCGAGAGCTGGCTCTGAGCAAACCCCTGTGCTCCGGGTCGCGCCCTTTCTCCAGCTCTCGCTCCCTACAGGGCGGCTAGCTCCTGGCAGCCGAGCCCCGACGACAGCACCGTCGTCGCGGAGGCCACCTAGAACTTCAGAAACCTTTTGGCCTGGTCTCATACACGCCCTTGGCGTTTCCCCGGCGTGTCCTCCAATTTTGGCCCCGGACACCCCTGCAGGACAGTCTCAGAACCGGTGACAGGGGCTGAGCCTTCTCCGCCTATTCCCAGAACGGCGGTGGGCGACCCGTCGGTTGCGGGGCAATACAGGAAAAACGCTCCGGAGAAGCTCAGCGAGGTCCCTCAGCCGGGTCACCCTAGTGTCGCCACAGCCTGGGCTGGTCGGAGTGAGGTGCTCCGGAGTGACGCCAGTACAGCCCTTACCCTCGTCACACTTCCCGTTGGTTGGCACGGCTCTCCTGGGTGAAGCGGGGAGATATTTCTCGCCAGGGAATTTTAGCCCTTTCTTCACACACACACCCACCCTTTCTTTTCCCCCCTTCCATTTCATTCATAAACCTGGTGGCTATAGACGCAGCTTGAATATTGACGTCTCTTCCCCCGACTGCTTCTCCGTTAACCCAATTACAGAATTCATCAAGAACTGTGTTGAATTATCTCTTTCCATACAGTATCAGCATTAGCCTAATTAAAAGCTATAATGTCTGATATAATGATTAAATCGTTAGCTCTGCTGTAGGGAAGCAATATTTTGTTTTCCCTTCAATTAGAAGCTGATTGAGGTTTTCAGAGCAGGTCAGCTGTGAAATTTGAATTATATGTGTGAGTACCGTTCACAGGGTGAGCCCCTACTCGAAAGCTCCAGAGATTCTCCAAACGCTTTTACCCAGCAAGCTGGAAAAAGACAACAAAACACACAGAGAGCGCCTGTAGCTGGTTTGGGACTGAGGCTGTAGGATCCCGCAGAACAGTTGGTAGTGCTGGAAAAGAAATCGAGGCTTTATTCAGACGTCTTTTTACTTCCATTCCACCCCCCGCTGCATAGCAGATCCTGTTCAAAACTGTAATCCCCATGTTGCCAAGTCACTGAAGCAGGAAGGGGCTTCCCCCTTCTCTCTTGCCTGCCCTCTTCACTTCCTTGCTCCCTTCCTTGCTCCCTTGCTCCCTTGGGCTCGTTTCGGCCCAGGTAACGACTCCCCAGGGCCGGTTTGCATTTCGCTCTGGCCAGCGGATTTTGTAGCAAAGTGTCAGAGGACCTGCAAACGACTCCTCCCCGCCTCAGGTTTCAGACAGGGCGTACGAGGAATCAGCCAGCATCTTCCCCGAGCATCTCCTCATGGCACCTCCCCGGAGCAGGCTGGCCCTGACTAGCCCCGGCCCAGGGTGAGGGAGACGCAGCGGCAACCAGCAGACGGCGATCGCCGCCTGCTCCGGGGCGACCGACTCGGCCCCGCCGTACTTCTGCCCCCTGTCCGCCCTCGGGGCCGAGCATAACTGGGATACAGCGGGCACAGGGCGGATGGTTTCCCCTCCCCGATGGGTCATCCTGTCTGCCACGGCCGGTAGCGAGGGAAGCCGTCGTCCGCAGAGACGGGGAGCGGTGGACAGCAGGGAGTGGTGGCCTACTTGAGAGAATGCCACACCATCACCTGCTCTCTCGTCAGGTTCGGGGGATCGGTAGGGCTGCTGATGGACCTTTAGCCCTCCCCGGTCCTGCTCCCAGTGTAGAATCTCCTCTCTGCCTGCCCTCTGTCTTCCCTTGTCGCCTCTGTCAAACGACACTCGCAAAAGTGCTTGGCCTCGTCGCTGTCCCGCGAATGAGGATCTGCACCTCCGTTACCTCAGAAGAAAAGCCCCAGTCTGTCTCCCGAGCTGATTTTACCCACTCTAGCACGCCCCTGTCTATATGCACTCCTGGCAGCGGGATGAGCCCGGGACAGAGGTAAGGGAGCTCACGTCCACAGCATCTTCTCGCTCCCTGCTCCCCGCTGACTTTTATCTACCCTAAAGCACGGTGTTCTCGGCGGTTTGAATGCTTTCATAGAAGGGAAGGGACGTTCGATGTTTGTTTATCTTGAGGGCAAGGAGGAGAGGGGTAAGCCCCACACAGAGAGTAAACCCACACTGGAGAAAGGAAGGAGGGGGTCAGGCTCGGCCGCAGTTTCTCTGCACGTGACGGGGAGGAGGGTGTATCCCCTATTCCCAGGGATGAGAGTGTGTTCAACTTGCAGGGTGCAAGGGACTCGTCCGAAAAAGATTTGCTCCACGGGAAATCGTTTCATTTATTTTTCTGGAGGTCTTCGGGTACCTTTATATCAAATTTCAGGGGGAAATACCCCTAGGTATTACACACCTAGGGCTTTAGGTGCATAATGTGTAAGCCATGCCATTTATCTCGGGGGTTTTACTCCTAAAATCTCCGTTTGGCCATCCAAGCGGAAATGCACCTTTCTGCAGTAGCCTTCCTCCCCCTCCTCTCCTACCTCAAACAATTATATTTTTAATATATCATTTAATAGTCACAGAGGCCTCACTTGTTTTGCCTCTGCAGATGTGGTGACCCATCAGATCGGGAAAATACCAGTTGGAGCAGCTCGGCCCCAGTCCTGCACCACCTGCTTCTCTCCTCTTGGTACCATTAAGGGCCCAATGGAAGGCCGATGGAAGGGAACGGATTCCTTCCGAAGGCATTCCCGAGCTAACAGCAACACTGTGACTGAGTTCAAAGAGCCCAGAAGCAGGCCGAGCCCTGTGCCGTCAGAAATTGAAAGACGTTTTCCTCTCCTTATCAAACCTAGATTATACTGATGAGATCACTGTTTCATGATGAGTCGTTGGAAATGCGTGTGGGGGAAAGAGGTCTAATCCTAGCCCAGAGCCTAAAGCTGGTGCTTTGTGCACGGTGTGCACTCCTGCAGAAAACTTCTGGCGGTAATAACAGTAATTGGAAGAGCTGCGGCGTGATTACAGCCTTGGATGGCCCCTAGGGTCAGGAAAATTAACATTCACGTACAGGGAAAAGAGCAGAGGTACCGTGATGGCCCTTTCTCCACCTGCCGAAAGACGACTGGGGTGGTCGTTTATGTTTGTGTGTGACGGACTGGGCTCTCCTATGGTTTGATTTAAAAGATTGTAGGGTGAATTTTGGTGCGGACCATTTTCTCTCCTCTCCGAAATAACTAAAATGTCTCTCACAGGATACCCAGGGATCAAAGACAGTCTTTCAGAATTTTTAGGGGGAAAAAAAAAAAAAAAAAAAANNNNAAAAAAAAAAAAAAAAGTCATACGCCTGTACTTAGTTTATACAAATATAACATGTTTCCGTGTACCTTCATTAGAGTCGGATGTTTTTAACTTTCCTGGGACAAAGTGAATAACGGCCACGTCCAGCCCCTGTCTTGCGCCCGTATTTAGACCTAAGAGCAGTTTTAACGCTGGACAGAGCCATCTTCCCGAGTCCGCCCAGGCAAAGCTCCGGAACAGGTGAAGTCCTAGGAAAACGGGTCACTAGGTGCGTTTCGAACCTATGCAGTAGAGTCGTGGGCCGCTCCGCTCCGAGCGGACAGCTAGGGCGCCTCAGCCTCCTCAAATACCGCTCAACGTCCGTCGGAGTATAGCGGACGAGGCAGCCTGCGGCATAAGGCCTCCATCCAGCGATGCCCGGCGGGGAGGGGGTTGGAAAGGGGTGGCCGGTGTCCCCTCGAGCGCGGCCGGAGCGGAGGTGCCGCCGATGGGGCGGGGCGCGTCGTGACCTCACTGCCCGCGCCCTCCCCCGGGGCGCGGCGCGCCCCACCGGACGTCACAGCTCAGCGCGCGCCATGCAAATCGCGGTCCGGCGCGCGTATCTATTGGCCGCCGCCAGGCGATTTAAGGCGGGCTCGACGCGCCCCGTATGGCTGCAGCGCTGCTGCCCGCGCCCGGCGGCTCCTCCTCCTCCCCGGGTCCGTCCCGGCCCCGTGCTGTCCCGTCCCTCCCGCCTGGGCCGCGGGAGGGAGACCACCGCCAGCGAATTACCGTGCCACGGCGCTCGGGCTCTGCGCCTGTTGTGGTTGGGTTCCTTCCCCCACACCCTCCCTCCCCCC